>CM050418.1:35731585-35809085 GCA_027564155.1 Gymnocypris eckloni scoliostomus
ACATATATAAAACATGCCCTTCTCAAAAGAAATATGCTAGAACTTCAGATCTTAAAAGTATATTTAAAAAAGGTACTTGCATAATGTAATATACATGAAATAAAAGGCAACTTACTGTAAGTGTACCTGAAGAGAAAGTTAACTTTAACCACGTCAACCAGGTCAAAAAACAAACACTTTATAGTTCAACCAATTGTGTGTAATATAAATTGAAACAATAATGCATTTTTATTTAATTGAAAATAGCATGCAATTAAGTGAAAACGTTATTCAAGTATTATTTCTTGAATACGTATTTTTTAAAGGTATGCTAAAGTGTACTTATTTTTTCACAAGGGTATACGTATCTCATTAATTTATTATTCAACATTTTTATTTATTTATTTGCTTTGACAGAACCACTTTTTGTATTATATTTTTATAAAACATAAAAAAATATATTATTTAGAAGCATAACACGACTGTGAAGCAAAAATCCATTAATCACTGCAATCTGTGCACATACAGTATATGCACTACCTCTAGAAAAAAAAGAAGAAGTAAAATAAACATTGTCAGGGTGATAAAATACAATGTACTGAGAGCACAATAAAGAAAAGGGGAAATTGTTGAAATGAAAACCTAATTAAGTAGTTTGGGGGAAAACATAACAAAGCTGCTTAACTATGCACAACGTCATAGGATGTTGATATTTGGTTAAATGTATCAATTCCACGTCTAATGTCAATGTTAGTTTGATGTCCAATACCGACGTCATGCAGCTGATGGTGATATTTGTTTTTTTTAGGTTGTGTAACCAAAATCCAACGTTGACAACGTCAAATTGGCGTCAAATACTGACGTCAACACGATTTTCATTCTCAACCAAAATGCAACGTCTGTCCGATGTCACGTCCAACGTCAACCTGATGTTATATCGACATCCTGTGCCTGCTGGCTAATTAAGAAATAACCCGCTTTACTTATTAACATCTTTGTTTTTAAAACTCTGGTTCGTGAGATAATAATCATGTGGTGCAACCAACAGATAATTAACCTTTCATTTAAATTATTTCATGTTACGTTAATGTTATGACTCCTCAAAACCACAATACTTTTTGTAAAAAAGATTAATATTTACCTTAAAATTATTATTTTTTAAATAATGAATTAAATTAGTAAACTTGCATATTTTCTCCTCATCTAGACCACAATCCGAGGATAAAATGATGTAAAAAGTCACACGGTGAAATAATATAAATATTTATATATAGATATAATTGTATTTATTTTTTGCTTTATCAAACACCATAATTGCTGCAGGTCACATCTCAAAATTCAGATGGAAATCCTGCACCAAGTGTTATTCTTTCCTGATAATCCGTTACAACAAGGTATACATCAAAATATGGAAGAAAAGATCTGTTACTGCTTCCATTGCATCACAACTTTAACTTTAGTATAGCTTTGGTTGTGCATGATGATGGTATTACAATCAGATCCATCCATGATATTTATCATACGATCTGAACAATTCCTGACTGATGATTGCGTGATGCAGTTGACCAATGAAATCAGTTCAGAGGTAGGTTTACGTTTAACTTGTTAGGGGGAAAAATATCACACCTTTTCTTTTACAATTCAAGGATATCACAGTCTCACTTTACTTGCAATATAGGTCAGTAAATGGGAGGAATCATTGGAGGTATTGTGAACTATTTGTTTATAGGGAGCATGAGTGTAGAGGCCTTGTCTGCCGGGATTTAACCGACTGCAGCTTTGGACGTGCCTCATTTCCACAAGGACCTGTCGTAGCTTGAGGGGATGCCAAGCTGACAGGCCTCCAAACACTGCGTGGCTATCACAACACACTAATGGTGGTAAAGAGGGACGACTGATTACAGGGTTTGGCAGGCAGTCTGTCATACATGCTCTGGGCAAAAATGGAGTGTGGTCTCCTCAGACAGTGCTGACGGTTTCAGAGTGATCGCCATGATGCCTTTTCCCATCTACAATATATATGTGCTGGTTGCCCCAAACTACACTGAATGTGGATTTATTTATCTGTATTTATAGTTTTTTTTAGTCACACTTTATTTTAAGGTCCAATTCTCACTGTTAACAAATCATTAACTACAACTTTTGCCTCAATACACTCCTAATTTACTGCTTTCAAGACTTTCAACACGACACATTCAAAGTGAAACGTCCAAAGCAAATGAACACCAATCTGGCAGCGTTTTATTACGTTGATTGTGAACATATCACAGCAGTTCGGACCTGAAATGTCCATCGATTGGCGCTAAAAGGTTACTTTTACAAACGATTGAGATCTTTTACCATGACGTGTCTTCAAGGTTCAAGGTTCAAGGTTTCTTTATTTGTCACATAATAGTTATACAGGGCATAACTAGAAGTGAAATGCAATCGAATCAGGTCCGCTCAGTGGACAGTGCAAAACAATAAGAATACAAATTGTATAAGTAACATAACACAAGGGCATACATATGGTAAGAAAAGGAGAAATAAGAGTAAAATGTGCAATCAAAAAAGTGCAAAACAATAAGATGTGCAAAAACAATAAGATGTGCAAAGACAATGAGATGTGCAAAAAACAACAAGATGTGCAAAAAAATCTTTTACCATGATGTGTCTTGTTAGGACTTGTTACCGAGTGCTCTGCATTGCAATTGCAATGTTGTATCAGGTGGGCTACCAAGCAAGTTTACAACATCAGAAATGCCATACATATGGACCTAGTATAAAATATGTCTTTATTAAAGAATAATTCTCCCTCAATCATAACTTGTATGAAAAAGACTAGACATTTTTGGTATTTTACTGTAACTATATTGCTTATTTCAGCTTGAATGTAGGTAGAAGCATGTTTTTTTCAGTGAGCCATTGTGGCTGGTTGCCAGGCTGTCCTCTTGCCATAGGTGTTCTGGAGTATTTGTAGCATGTTAGCTGCTAGGGTGTTTATGGTAGTTTCTAGCTCATTGTTAGGCAAGAGATGTGCACCTCTGCTCTAGAAGAGTGAACATTGGTGGTACACTTGTTATTGCAGTCTGTCGTGGGATTGAATGAGCATTTCACCAAAAGAAATGGCTTGTGCTCTATATAAGGTTATGGGGTGGTTTCAGACACAGCCTTTATCTTAATTTTAGCTAACAATAATACGAAAAACACTGCAGTGTGGTCTACATGTGTGTTAATGATAGTTGCTAGGTTGTTGTTCGGAGTTTGTTTGCTTCTTTTAAACCGGGGGTGTGGAAACCTCTTCATCTTCTATATTTACTTTCTTTATTGTATTTACTATCGCCACCTAGTGGTAAAGCATACTATATTCCATATCTCACAGAAGTTAGAACTCATCTTCATCTTGATGAAGCATTTTAAGTACACAACTATTCAGTAAGGTTTTGAAGGGAATTGGGTTTAAATGAAAGTTTGGTGTGATATTGGTAGTTTTTCACATGTGTCTTTGTTCCATTGTAGTTTATTTGTTCATATTTTATGACTTTACCTGTCTTAGTAAACCTTAGTAAACGTATGTTATAGCCAACACTATAATGATTTATATACAAATTCATACGAATTGGCAACTTGTAAAATACGTACGATTTAGCAAAAATCATATGAATTTGTACGAGTGAGGTAATACGAATATGTACGAATTAGCCACCTCGTAAAATATGTACGAATTGCCGTGAGATCGGGCTGAATCTTTTTTTGGTGATATTGAAATTGATGATGGTATCAAAAATCAGTGATATCAGAATAGTATCATCATTTACACCAACAATTTTGACATCCTAAAAACCCTTCTAAAATAACTATATTGTGATATATATCATTATTATGAAATAAAATTACTCATATTGGGATTATAAGATATAATTTTTATAAGATATATATAATATAATTGTTCTGAAATGCTATTTAAGCTTATTACGCTGTGTATCACTTATAAGTATATCCCTTTAAGACTAACCTAGGGCAACATGCTAATCATGTTAACAATATGCTAAATCATGCTAGCAAGATCATTTTATTCTATCTTTCAATCTTGAAGCTTTTCAAGCTGCTTCAAACTTTCAGGGTTGTCCTTTTCAAGCCAACTTCAATGTTTGTTCTCAAACTTTACTCATCTAGTTTCACAAAAAAAGAAAAGAAGGTGTTTTTTTCTTGTAGTTATTTCAATAATAGCGGTTATATCATACTTTAAACAATTTGAAATCTATATAATTTTGCCTCGCAAACATGTCAAACATTAAGTATAAAATAAATAGCCTACATAATTTACTCTAAAAAATACATTCATTTTTTTCACTAGTAGTAATGGTAGGCTGAACTTGTAGTGGTTGTAGTTTGTAGTCCTTTAGATTTCAGACAGACCTTTTTTGTTTTGGTTGCCGGGGTCTTACTGTATGGTTTTGGTTCTGGGTGGTTGCTAGTGCGTTTCTATATGGTTGTTAGTGTCTTCGTTGTGGTTGCTAGGGCATTACTATGTGGTTTCTAGGGTGTTCTGGGTCATTGGTGCTGTCTTAATTCAAGTCTTCATGACATGGTCTCTAGATATGGCTCAGGTCCCACTTTAAATCCCTCCTCTTTGGATTTTATCCCCATTTAGTTTCCCTTTAGGATTTGTTTTAATGTCCAAACCTAGTATGAATGCTAGTAATGATTAATTATGAGGGGATAGCTGTTTAATATTGGGAAAAGCATCAATCCAACTTATATTTTAGATGTAATATACTTTGTTCTTTTGTGTTTTATGAATGTTTTTTCACTGTACTTTGCTGTTTTTTTTTTTTTAAATGGATGGTTGCGGATATCGGACCAGCATTTATTTGTAAGACTATGTGAACCCGAGCAGCTTTGAGTAGCTGCGTTTTGTTAGGTGGTCAGTATGTGGGCGTTTGATGCCTTGAAGTGTCCAGGTGTTGCTGTGAATGTTATCACAAGACCTGGAACTGAACTCCACTCAAAGAGAGCATGTCAGAATCAAGCTACTTGAAGTCTTTTGTCTCCTCTTGTGCTGATAAACCTGCCCAAGTTCACCACTTTAAATCATATATGGTGAAGACAGGCTTTGCACGTGTAAGATAAGATAATACCGTAAGTTAGCTGGAAAGACGGCTGTTAAATGGATTGGTAATGAGAAAATATGGACGTCTTGCTCTCAAGCTGTTTTTGCATATATCTTTGGGTCACAATTTTTCCTCAATTAATTAACAATTAATTAAAAATTTCATGTTTTTTTATTTTTTCATTAAAAGTAATACAATTTTTGTTGTTGTTGCCAAATGTCAAGGTGACACAAGTCTTCTGACATCAGGAAGCAAACAGGAATGACATTTGTATTATTTCAGCAATTTAACAAAACAATTTCACTGTTTAATTAGTTTAAAAAAATATTTGTTGACCGAATCATGCATCATGTGGTGCAACTAACAAAGTCATGTAAAGATTCTGTCACTTTCATATGTGCTACTAAATCAGATACAGGCAGATGTTTTGCAATACAACCTCAGTCTGAACAGTTATTTCAATATTCATGCCGCTTTTATGCCAATCTAGATCGACATTCATTATAACTCTATGCTGATGGGAGTCACTGCAAAGATTTCACATACTGGTAGTTCTTTGGGCGCTCGGTTAAAGGTGCAGTAAGCAATTTCAGATAAATGTTGTTGATATTTAAAATCATAAAAAAGACACACCCCTATCCCAAAGGATCACACCTCATCTCGATAGCTCCGCCTTCAAATTCACAGCATGTATGTAACACAGGCACCTCCCGCATCATGAGTGGACACGCCCCTTACTGGGGATTGGCTATAAATGTTTTTGGTGCTTGCCCTCAGCCACTTTCAACTGTTTCTCAGAAATTGCTTATTGCACCTTTGAAATGGAAGAAAGTTACAGTACTCAGTGGAGGGACAGTGAGGTATAAGATTTGCTCAGCCTTTTGATCGAAATGTTACCCACATTCAAGTGTTGATGAGAAAGAATGCGCATGTTCAAATATTCATACAAAAATAGATTTTGGGTGAAAATTATAAAAAAATGTTGGCAGGGAAAGAGTTAGAATTTGTCAGAATATGAGACCGGGTTGCGCAATACCCTAGCAATCACTTCCAAGTGAGAAAAAAAAAATTGGTTTAGCCCTAGATTGACTCTATGTTTATACAAAAACCTCACTGAATTATTACAATATTTGTATTTGTTCAGAAAACTAAACTGAATATTTCCTACAGGCACACTAAAGCTAAAGATACATGTACAGTATGTCAATCCGTGATGTATTTATGAAGGTCTATACTTGTAGCATTAGTCACCGCACAGAACAGAAACCACAGAGGGGAATTTTCTTCTAATATGTGTGTCAGGTCTTTCATCTGTCTTGTCCTTGTTCACTAAAAAGACGTTTTAGTGAACAAAACGTCTTGAAAGTGGCATGACATCATGCGGCTGCAGCTCCCGTCTTGAGTTAGCGTGAAGTGCCCTGTCAAATATCTTCTTGGGGCTGTTAGTACCTGCATGTGTCTTAATCCACTCAATTTCACTTGTTTTTGTCTGCCTAAATGACAGAGAAGAATGCCTGAGGACTGTCAGCAAACACCTGCACCCCGGCCAGATCTCTTGGCCTCCAACGACGCTGGCGCAACACGAGAAAGATATTAGCGACTGTGAGAAATGTAGCAAACAGAAACGCCGCAGCTCTCACACTTTCGGTTGGCCAGGGACCAGGAGGGATAACAAGCCGGGGCAGCGAGAAACCCACAGAGACGGGCCCAAGTCTTCCAGACAGTGTTGGCATGATGAAAGGCAGCTTCTCAATGGCTCATTTCACCGCAGCCTCGACTATGAGCTCCACTTTTTTTTTCTCAAAGCTGCAATAATTACATGTAAGCAAGGGTTAAACTTTGACTTTTACACCTGTAAAGTGAACAGCTGCAGATTTGTTGAGCGACAGCGATTCATAGCTGTCAGTCGCGGTTAATCTGAGGGCTTGTGCCGCTCAAGTGCACCGAGTTGCTTCCTGCTTCAGACCACCGGTTCTGGAGTCCCATGTCTATTTGTTTTTGGAAAAAAATATCAAAAAAATTGTATCAGGTAAAACTGTTCTGTGTATTTTCATACATTTTTTTTAACAATGTATATATAGAGAGAGCCTACAGTGGAAGTCAAAAGTTTACATACGCCTTGCAGAATCTGTAAAATGCTGATTATTTTACCAAGCAAGAGGGATCATACAAAATGCATGCTATTGTTTACTTAGTGCTAACCTGAATAAGATATTTCACTTAAAATATGTTTACATGTAGTCCACAAGAGAAAACAATAGTTTAATTTATAATTTAATTTAGATTACATATGCTTAATTCTTAATAATGTGTTGTTAACTGAATGATTCACAGCTGTGTTTTTTTTGTTTAGTGATACTTTAGTCATGAGTCCCTTGTTTGTCCTGAACAGTTAAACTGAAAAAACATGCATTAATCCTTCAGCTCCCACAAATTCTTTGGTTTTGCAGCATTTTTGTGTATTTTGAACCCTTTCCAACTATGAGTGTATGCTTTTGAGATCCATCTTTTCACACTGAGGACAACTGAGGGACTCGTATACAACTAGTACACAAGATTCAAACGCTCACTGATGCTCCAGAAGGATAACAACATGCAATAAGAGCCAGGGTGTGAAAACTTTTTGAATTTGAAGATCAGGGTGAATTGTATTTAATTTATCTTCTGGAAAACATGTGAGTATCTTCTGTAGCTTCTGAAGGTCAGAACTAAATAAAACAAATATGATATTTAGGCAAAACAAGAAAAATATACACATCTTCATTCTGTTCAAAAGTCTACATTTTCTAAATTGTAATATCATATACAACATGCACATTTCAATAGATATTATATTAAATTATATTTCGGTTTACTATAAATGCTGGTCAGTGCATTCGGCAACTATAACCATATTTAAAAGACAATAAAAGTAATTATGTAATTATATATAAAGATGTATTTAAGTCAAAAACAAAAAAGCTCAGCAAATTGCATATAATATAAATTTAAACTATAATACACTTTCATTTATTGAAATTCCCATGCAATTAAATGTCCGAAAACATTGCATTAAGTCTCTTTAAGTATATTCTTAAATGTTTTTATTTTTCCATATAATCTACTGTAAATAAAAGCATGCCAAAATTTACATCTCTTTCACAAGGGATCTTCTGTTTTTGGGCATCATAGAGTCATTGTAGTCTTCACAATGTAGCTGTTTTTGCTTTGTGAAAGAGTATTTTTGGCTAAATTCTAAGTGTGGATTTGCACATAATGTGTTTTTGTTATACTGTGCCTGTTTGTAAAATATTTGTTCTATGTAAATGTGCTCACTCGCAAACAGTTCTCACTGCTTGTTTAGCATCTTGCATCCTCTGTGGGAAAAAGCGATGCTAGAATACATCACAGCACGTTCTGTGAAAGAATCCATCCAAGATGGCAGAAGCAGTGAGAGAAATGTCGATTATAAAAGTAAGTAGTTACCGTTATCGTCACACTAGTAATATGGTGACTTTGGCTTAGGAACATGCTAATGTCAAACTCTAATGAAACTGAGTGTGTAAGCATTTGTTTGAAATACAATCGAATGTTCCAAATCGCTCCGTTCAGATCACTGTCATGTTTTGGAACGTCATGGAACATTTGCCCACTTTGTTGATTAAATGGTCTGGATGAATAGTAATGTTGCCATGACAAAATGCTTCAAAACGGTTATGTTTAGACATATTATAGGAGTGGATTTGCCTAAATCAGACCAAGGACTCATTGAAGGACCCACATTTTGTTTATAAATGTTCAAGGTGCAAGCAGAACAGCTTCTCTAGTATTATCCTTTTGTTCAGCTCAATGCTTTTTATTCACTAGCTTCTTTATATTGTGCTCTCTTGAATTGGATTGTACCAGCAACATTCCTTCAGGATTCATTCAAGTGTGTTGTGGTATAAGTTGACTCAGAGAAGAGTATCCATTCATCCATCCATCCATCCATCCATCCATTCATCCATCCATCCATCCATCATTCATCCATGCATCCATCCATCCGGTTCAAAATATATGATCAAAATATTAGTAATACTTTTCATTAATTATAATAAAACATCCAAAAACGGTTAATATAGCTTCTGAATAAGCCAAGCTTTAAAATAAACAATATGTATTCAGACTAATGTGTATTTAGTTTAACGTGATCCAAATATTTTTAACACTTCAAAGCTTGTTTAAACTAGCTTTCAAACAATCTTAAATAAAATACAACCATATATATATATATATATATATATATATGTGTGTGTGTGTGTGTGTGTGTGTGTGTATTTATTTATTTTGAACACATCAAAGAATGTTTAAATTCTGAGCCCTTTGAACAAGCTGAACTATAAAAATAATATTTATTCACACTTAGGTGTATTTTGTGTAATATGAACCAAATATTATTGTGAAAACATCAAAAAATACCTTATGAATAAGCTAAGATACATAAAAATAATACAAAATGATTTATTTATTAATTAAAAAGCTACTTAAACATACTTGTTAGAAATAACATTTACTAAATAATTATATTTAAATATATATTTAAGTGAATATTTGATTACATTTAAAAATAAAATACACTGGTTATTCTTTAGTTTCTGTAAAAGTATACATTATATAAGTAATTGTCTCAGCACTTATATCACACATGTTGCTGAAAGGTTTAAGCAGCAAACTGATGACCGGCTGTAATCAGATTAGAAGACTCTTTCCAGCCAGATGATGGCACTGTGTACCCATCATGCACTGGGTTTGTTGAACTCAGAGCCTGCAGGCGCTGACATGGGCTGTCATTTTTTTGGGTTGTGCTCTCAGTAACCCAACAAGTTTGAATAGATCTGAAGCATGGCGGTAAACAGGAGTAAACAAGCCACAGTATGATTTACACATTTATCAAAATTACCCGTATAAATGAGGTTATGATCTTGAAGCCAAATCAAATGTGTAGAGTTTTAACTAATTCATTTTTCATTCAATGCATTTACTTCATTCAGTTTAGATTTACAGAGTGCACTTAGTAATATTAATAAATAAGTATTAATAGATATATGTGACACAAAACCAGTCATAAGGGTCTTTTATTTTAAATTGAAATGTATAAATCATCCGAAAGCTGAAAAAATAAGCTTTCCATTGATGTTTTGTTACATTTACGATGGAAAATTTACCAAATATATTCATGGAACATGATCTTTACTTAATATCCTAATGATTTTTGCCATAAAAGAAAAATCTATAATTTTGACACATACAATGTATTTTTGGCTATTGCTACAAATATAACCGTGCTACTTGGTGACTGGTTTTGTTGTCCAGGGTAACATATTTTTGCATTAAATGTAGACATTTTCGGATATGATAAAAGTCAGCTATGAAAGGACACATAAGGTAAAAATATATTTATTACTTATCGTGCTATACTAACAGCTACATTTATTTAATTCATACAAAAATAAACATCAACAATTGAATATCCAAGAAACTGCTATCTGGCTGATCTTTTACAGAATGTGAGTCATAGCTTCATCTTTTTGCCAAAGTGGTCTATACATACGTTTTATGCAACAAAATATATCATGTGCAGTAAGTAACTTTTAACTATTTGCTCTAAAGAGTGAATGAAAAAGCTTTTATTTCAACTAAAACATCTGTTTAAAACACATAAATGCTTTTCCTCATACTTTGTGAAGTTGTTTGATGCATCTAGGGCTTCGTTTCAGGATGACAGTGGTGCGAGCTGCGAATAATGGCCAGCAAAACACAGCCGCTCACTGGCTCAGACATGACATAAATGGATAAGTAGCCATCATTACATGAAAGATTGTTTGTTCAGCTTAACTGATCCCTCTGTTTTCTAGGGCTTGTTTGCTGTGCTCTAGCTGTCCTCTGCACAATGTAGGCTCGCCGCTGAGAAAACGTCCGCCCGCTCTCTATTTATCTGGATGGACCAACAGTACTTTCGCACATTCAAATCTATCTCTGTGCCCGAGTTGAAAGCACATGTGAGTCCACATAACCTCTCGCATACATGGCTTCCAAGAGGCGAGGGTGTGCTCACACCGGCAGGGTTGGGCCGAGATCAGAAGTAACATACAGGTGCACCATAACAATTGACTGCGGATTGATGTTGCCTACAGAGAAGTTGTGGTTTAGTACCTGCGTGACTGGAGCGGGTTACCCGGGGAAGGTGGAATGGGGCGGCAGCTGTGTGTATGGAAATTCTTTTCTTGATTGTTTGCTTTTGGACGGTGAGAGTACCGCTGCTCTCTAATGACGCTAATCCTTCCTCAACGCCAGCGGAAATACTGATGGTTTCAAGAGAAACTCTGGACAATGTCCTCCTCTAAACCTCAGTTATATGCGAGTGTTTGGTGTGTAGTTTCATATATATGTAACTTATCATGAACTTGTTACCTTCTGCTAAGGTAAATATTGGTTTATGAGGCCTCGAGGCTTTCATCCTGAGAATAGATGTCCGTTGCGTCAACAGCCGGAATAAGAAAGTCAAAGTCTTGGACCAAAAGACGTTTGGATTTGGCTTGTCAGCTGAATAGTCTCACGCTTCATCAATAGGGTTTGGCTTCGAGCACAAGCAGCTTCTTGAGGTGGGCAAGCTCGCGCGAACGTTCACCCAGCTGCTGCGGATCATGCGTTTTTTAACATCTTGAGGGCACAGAAAAACAAAAGGCGTGCAAATGAAAGAGTGTCCAGAGACAGGATGGAACACAAACAAGTAACAAAGCAAACCACTTGAAATGCTAAATCTGAAGGACTGATGTTTCGCCAGCACAACTGTCTCAGTTAAAGATGATAGATAATCACACTTGAGGATGTAACATTTTAAATACATCACAGTTGAACAGCAACACACTTTCATAGCAATTCTTAACTAGTTTACAAATTATATTTGTATGTTTTTCATAAGATCTCATTCATACATTTTCAAATAATATGCTTATGCCCCAGTCACAGTTACAAAACTGTGGCTAACTTGTACAATTGCATTTGCATATGCAATTTTGCTTATGTCCCACAGATGCTTAGGTTTTGGGGTGGACTTTAGGGGTGGTTAAGTTTTGTTTTGCTTAAAATTTAATATTTCTTTAAAAATCGAATTCATATGATATTTACAAACTTATACGAAATATGCAGTGCTGCAGTTATAATAAAATGGAATGTCATCAACCTTTTGGTTTGTACGCTAACATCGTTATCATTGTTGCTGTGAACAGGCATTCATAATGCTTTATTTCAGCTGATTGTACACATTGGTTTGTACGCTAATATTGTTATCGTTATCTTTAGGGCTGCACAATAAATCACGTGATTGTCATGCACATCTCGTCAGTGAAGCCAGTTCTGTGATTAGTAGTACTGAAATGCGAATAATCAAATGCGATTCTTCAGCTATATTGAATGCTATATTGCATAGCTTGTCAGCGATCTATGGCCCTGTGTATTAAATGGCGCTCCATCTGAAAGCACGCGATGGAGATTTACTACTAATCACAGAACCGGCTTCACTGACGATATGTGTGTAATAATCGCATGTGATTTGTCATGCAGCACTAGTTATATTTATAGTTATCATTATTGGTGTGAATGAACGTTTAGACCAATTTCTTTCTAGCTGATAATGGCTAAAACATTGACAGCCAGTCAGAACCTACCTGACTTTAAAAAGCTCGATCATTTAAAGTGACAGATGACAAAACTGCAGCAAGCAACTATATAAAAACATACTGTTATCTTCCATTGGTTTGTACACTAATATCATTATCATTATACTTATCATGCTACAAGAACAGGCCTTTAGAATGTATTTTTTAAATGATGATGAATGATAAAAATATTAAAAGCTAATCAGAACCTGCTTTAAAAAGCTTGTGTATATAAAGCAACAAACAACAAAACAGTAGCACATTAACAGCCAATCAGAATCCAGTTTACTTTAAAGAGCTCGAGCATTTAAAGCAACAGACGACAAAAAGGCAGTTTGAAAATGTAAGAAAATGGAACGTCATCATCTTTGAGTAGTTTGTATGCTAATACAGTTATCATTATAGTTATCATTCTTGGTGTGAATGGGCCTTTAGAATATTTTTTTATAGCTGATGAATTATGAAAATATTGGCAGCCAATTGACTTGAGTTTAAAAAGCTTGAGCTTTTATAGTGACAGATGACAAAGCTGCAGTGCACAATTACAATAAAACTTAATGTTATCATCCATTGGTTTGTAGGGTAATACTGTTATCGTTATAGTTATTGCTTTTGGTGTGAAAGGGATGAAGGATAAAAACATTGACAGCCAATCAGAATCAACCAACTTTAAAGAGCTCAAACATTTAAAGTGACAGGCCATTGGTTTTTACACTAATATCGTTATAGTAATAATAACTAATAACGATATAGTAACGGTTTCTCTAGCTGATAAATGATAAAAACATTGACAGCCAATCAGAGACCATGCCGCTTAAAAAGTGAATCATGTAAACTGCCGATGATATAAATTGCAGCGCTCAGTTATAAGAAAACGTAATGTTAGTATTCATTGGTTTGTACGCTAATATCGTTATCGTTATCATGTTTGGTGTGAAAGGGATGAGCGATAAAAACATTGACAACCAATCAGAGTCAAATAAACTTTCAAGTTTTAATATTTAAAGAGACAGACGACAAAACTACAGCATGTGATTATAAAAATACATAATAGTAAAACATGGCTTTAAAGATCTCAAGCATTTACAGTACAGCAACAGATGACAAAACTGTAGCATAATAAACAATGTTATCATGTGGATGCTTATATAGTTATATTCATCCTTCTTGGTGTGAACAGACCTTTAAACTGCTTAATGTGCTCAGTCTTTTCAGAAATGGATCATGAAGCAAAATAACTTCCTTAAAATAACGACACGCTAAGAGACCTTCTGTCAGATGCAAAGTAAGCACAAGTGCATGTACCGACAATGAAATTCAATATACGAAAAAGCCGCC
The DNA here is from genome assembly GCA_027564155.1 of Gymnocypris eckloni scoliostomus. Taxonomy (NCBI): domain Eukaryota; kingdom Metazoa; phylum Chordata; class Actinopteri; order Cypriniformes; family Cyprinidae; genus Gymnocypris; species Gymnocypris eckloni. The sequence continues at coordinate 35,745,672 of CM050418.1, forward strand.
AGTTGTTGGCTTGGGTTTTTGACCATACGCTACATTTAGCATTCATCTTCTTCAACAAGCTGTCACCGCTCGGTGCGGCCCCAGAGGAGGGCCTGCCAAAATATCTGCACTTGCAGCGGCTCTCATTGGACGTGATTCAAGGTTCATCTCTTTATGTTTGAGGCAGGGCCTGTGGAGCGTGACCCCGAGGAGCTCCATGCATTAATCATGAGCGCCGGTCAGGGCACCCGACAGGCCCGGGACATTCCTGGGACCACTCGCCTGGGCAGGTGAAATTCGGAGGCTGGCTCGTCTCCGCTGGTAAGGGCCAGGGGCGTTGCTATGGGCCGATCCCTGTAGAGCGTTCGCCTAATGCACTCTTGACAAGTAAATAGGATGAGTAATTAGATATTACAATAAAAGATTAATGATGTCAAATTGATGGTTCACTCATGAAGGCTCGTCTCCTGGAGGTTAGCGATCTCTCGCAGGCTTGCACTGGTCATTGGGCTGCTCACCCCTGCTGGAGTTTGCATTGTGAATGCTGTGTTTATGTTTGTCGTTGTGTATAAGATCAAACCAACAGTTGATTGTTCTGCCAGAGAGCTTGGACTCGGGCCAGCATTGCACGCCTAGCAACATGATTCATCGTCGTCGTCATCTTCATCACTGCCGCGCAGTGAACAGGTTGCGCTGGCACCCTAACAGTGGACATATGTTCCTCACTTCACACATCCAAGCCGTTTTGTTGTGTGTTCAAATGAACACGTCCAGGAAAGCTGAATCGTTTGGGAAAGCAGTGTGAGGTTCAGATGTTCATTGTATTAATGAATCATTAATGATACTCATCGTGTCGTATAACCAGAAGCATTAGCATAAATGATCAACAAACAAATATTTAAATAACAACATCAATTATTTTAATGTCAATAATAACAATAATAATAAGTAGCTACCACAACAGTAATAATAAATAAATACATTATAATGAATACATTTTAATAATGTCAAAATAATAATATATGCAAATCAGTAACAACAACAACAACAATACAAATAAAGAAAATAAACTAATTATTAACTATATAAATTGTTTGAATAAACAAACAAATTAATGCAATAATGGCAGAAATAACAATAATATGCAAATCAATAACAACAATGAAATAAAAAACTAAGATAGACAAACAAACAACCAACAGTAATAATGTAAAACAAACAAATACATTTTAATATATAAACAAATCAATAAATAAATTGTAATAATGATAATAATAATCAACAATTACATTATTATTGTCATCAATAACAATAATAATAACAATGGTATAAATGAAAATAATGAAACAACAACGATAATATTAATTTATTTAAAATAATATTTATTTATAGATAGGCAAAATGGATTGGTATATTGTGAATAATTCGGAAAATACATTGTCTCAAATATCTCAAGATATTGCCACATCATGCTAATTTCTACTAGAACAAGCAGAGAATATCTCTGTTGTGGATGTAGAATGAGTAGCTGGTTTTCAGACTTTCACTCTTACTGGTTCCCTGTAGCAGTGTCCTAACACTACATTAACAGTACGCGTGCTTGAGCTCTGCTCCTCTGGTAGGTGATGTAACTGAACTCCAGAAGTGCAGAATAGCGAGTGCACGGCATGACCTACAATTCTGTGTTGTTCTACATTCTTTCTTAATTGATGATGACAGGTGCAATTACACATGATGGCCAGTTTAACTGAATTTTTGTGGACACCTCCTGAAACATGGGTTCATTGGTGACCTGTTGTAGAGCAGTTATATTGGATGTTTAACTTGAACGTATAATGTCAGATGCATGGCTGCTGTTTAATGAGGGAAAAATGACAGATAGCGGTGAATAAATCATCATATAAGAGGCCATCATCTTCTGCCTGATTTGCAGAGACTCACGTGAGCTTTGAACACTGATAGCTGCTGTATTTTGTTGTTTTATTCACAAGGCCTGCTTGTATGTGTTCCTCATGAACAGTGTTAGGGGTAAAATAATACAAGCAATGTGAGTTACGTAATCAGATTACTTTTTTCAAAGTAACTAGCAAAGTAACGCATTACTTTTAAATTTGCAAGAAAATACTTGTTAATTTAACAAATAAGTAATGCAAGTTACGTTGTTACTTTGTGACAGCTCACCTATCCTTCAGCCTGAGGCTTATTCATTTCACATTTGGTGTAAAAGGGCCTTACAGTAACCAAAAATAGTACTTTGGGTTTTTTTGTTATTAAAAAAACAAACAAGAAAGCCCAGCTCAGGTGACAAAAAGTATCCCAAAAGTATCATTAAGTAACACAGTTAATTGGCCTTTTTATGGAAAAACGCAATATTGCAATTAAACAATAAAAACAATTACAATTAAACATTGTTACAAATGATTTACATTTGGTCAAAACTTTCTGATCCCAAACTTTTGAATGAGAGTGTGGTCGGTGAGATTTATTTTTAAATGTATATATAAGTGTGTGTGTGTGTTATATATGTAAAATCAGTTATGAAAATCAAACAGCTAATATATGTCATCAGACATGCAAAACATCTGAAAGAACAGTTAACAAACCTGCAATTAAACATAATTTGTCTTAAGCCTAAAATAGTATTTATATGCACGCAATATATCACCAGTGTTCCAAATCATAAATGATCATGTCTAAAACACAACACATCTCTCAGTCTGTAAGGGAGATTTTCAGTCATGTTTCAGGTTTTTCCCAGCTTAGTACAGCTCGATAAGGCTATTGAGCGTGTTTGTATGCCATGATGAGAGTGTGTGTGTGATGTTTTGAAATAGTGTTTGCTTTAGAGCATATATTATGAGATGAAAGAGAGATAGCGCTACGCCCTGCGGTGCTGCAGAATATGGAACGCTCCTCGTTTGCTCACCTGGACTCGCAGTGAGTTCAGAAGCATTAGTAAACAAAAGGGCGGCTTTTTGGCTGCGAGCGTGTGCAACAGATGTTCACTGCGGCTCTCTGTGTAACAGCTGCCCTTGCTGTCTGACTGCAGGGCGGCACATTCGTTTTTGGAAATTTCGATTGTGCCGTTTCATGACTTTGTTTAATTTAAATTAAAGGTACTTTGAAGTGATATTTACTGTGGAGGCGGCATTTTAAGGATTTATGCACACTTCCGACATGTTTGAAATCCCACAATGCATTGCAACAAACTTAGTGAAGAAATGAATCCAAGTTGTATTTCATTGGATACTTAAAAGTATCAAAAATTGTATTGCTAACCTTCAAAAAATTACCTGCCTACAAAAAAGAGTTTGCAAATATCTTGGATTCAGCTGTTTTATTTGAGTTAGCACAGGTGTTATGTTTGTTTTTGGAGCTGACTGGTCATAGGCCTCATTGATTTGAGCTCATGCACAGTTTTTGAGTGAAAAAAACATTATTTGTTGATCATTTTTGCAATATTCTCAAAAACTGAGGTGCATGAGCTCAGATTAGTGAAGTCTGTGAACAGTCAGCTCCAAAAAAATATAAAATGTGTCTCCTAATTAAAAGGAATCAAGTTGACAAAAAGATTAATTCCAAGATTTGGTGATAATACAGCATAACGAGAAATGTATATACGGCAACACAACAATTATGGAGACAAGTGTGGGGTGAGGGGTTAATATGACCGTTGCACATCTTTTGCAGTGTCTCACACATGGGCGCAGCGATTCTAAAATAGCATGCCAACTTAAAATAAGTTCAAACTTAAAAATCTCCAAAACTGTGAATTTTTCCTCATTCCATTGCCCTGTTTCTTGCATTTTGAAACACACACACACTGTGAATTTTTCCTCATTCCATTGCCCTGTTTCTTGCATTTTGAAACACACACACACACACACACACACACACACACACACACACACACACACACACACACACACACACACACACACACACACACATATACACACACACAGCATTCTCTGCTTTATGTGTATATATTTCAAAGTTGTCACTTTTTGGATTGTGTTTTACAATGAATGCTATTTCAGTCTTTCTACACTATAAACTAACTCAAACTCTCTAGCGCCACCAACATCAAACATTTGCACTCAAGTTTATGCTAATAACCTTTTAACCTTAGAGTTTAGGAGCTCAATTATTTATTTATTTAATCTTTTTCTTTGGCTCAAGACGATTTGAATGTAATTTTCTGTCATTAAACATCTTCCACCATTTTGAATTTTTTGAAAAAACATACAGTTTCAAACTCTTCCTAGACTGTTAGTCTGATTTTCTCAAAAAACTATCCAGGTCGATTTCAGACCAAAAAACATGGAATTCAAGATGATTATTCAAACCACTCTTGAATAATGTGGGAATGAATTTGTCAAAGTGGACATGAGACTGTATCTCTGTAAGGTTTTAGGGTATTGAGACTAAATTTGGTACACTTCATCACTAGCATACCCTGAAGTTACCCAAACAGTTTTGGCACAGTGCCACCTAGTGGTCAGGAGATATGAAAAAAATGATATTTGTGTTCATAACTTCTGGACAGTTTGGCCCAATATCACAAGACTGGTGTCTTTAGATTCAGAGCAGCATACAAAGATACCCAATTTTCCCATGTTGTGCCCATTGAATTAAATGTGTTACTTGCTGTTTTTGTGTAATGATTTGCAAAATTGACTATTCATTTCTGAGAAACAGTTGTTTAAAAGTAAAGCCAACACCAAATCTGTGTGTGCGTGTGTAAATGGTCCCTTTTGTTGCTGTAATGTCTTTTAAGTGGTTTTACCCATGAGGTTTAAACTCAGTTCATTGGGTTCTGGTCCATTTTGGCAGTAGATGGCAAGGTAGCTCACAAGGTTTTGGATCAAAGCTAATGCCTCCCTAACCCTCTGGGGTCAGCGAACTCGCCAGAATGTTCCAGTTGCATTTTTTTCATGGTAACAGCAAAAAAGAACTTAAAATATGCCATTATTTTTGGACATACATACAGGTACATAAAAAAAAAAAAAGAATATCTAAGAATATTTTTTGTCAGTCATTCCAGAAAGTGAAACCCATATATTATATAGATTCATTAAACATAGAGTGAAATATTTCAAGCCTTTGTTTCTTGACATTTTGATGATTATGGCTTACAGATAATGAAAACCCAAAATTCGGAAAATCTCAGATTTTTCTTTACATAAAATCAATAAAAAAAGGATATTTTAAACAGAAAGGTCAGGCTTCTGGAAAGTATGTTCATTTCTATGCACTCAATACTTGGTTGGGCCTCCTTTTGCATGAATTACTGCATCAATGTGGCGTGGCATGGAGGCAATCAGCCTGTGGCACTGCTCAGGTGTAATGGAAGCCCAGGTTGCTTTGATAGCGGCCTTCAGGTCATCTGCATTGTTGGGTCTGGTGTCTTTCATCTTTCTCTTGACAATTCCCCATAGATTCTCTTTGGGGTTCAGGTCAGGCGAGTTTACTGGCCAATCAAGCACAGTAACACCATGGTCATTGAACTGGCTTTAGGTACCTTTGGCAGTGTGGGCAGGTGCCAAGTCCTGCTGGAAAATAAAATCAGCATCTCCATAAAGCTTGTCAGCAGAAGAAGCATGAAGTGCTCTAAAATGTCCTGTTGACTGTGGACTTCAGAAAACACAGTGGACCAACACCAGCAGATGACATGGCAGCCCAAATCATCACTGACTGTGGACTTCAGAAAACACAGTGGACCAAAACCAGCAATTGATATGGCAGCCCAAATCATCACTGACTGTGGAAACTTCACACTGAACTTCAAGAAACATGGATTCTGTGCCTCTCCACTCTTCCTCCAGATTCTGGGACCTTGATTTCCAAATGAAATGCAAAATGTACTCTCATCTGAAAAGAGGACTTTGGACCTCTGAGCAACAGTCCCGTTCTTTTTCTCCTTATCCCAGGTAAGATGCTTCTGAAGATGTTTCTGTTTCAGAAGTGGCTTGGTAGCCCTTTTCCTGAAGATGTCTGAGCATGGTGACTCTTGATGCACTGACTCCAGCTTCAGTTCACTCCTTGTGAAGCTCTCCTTAGTGTTTTAATCTGCTTTGCTTGACAGTATTCTCAAGCTTGTTGCTTGTGCACATTTTCCTTCCCAATTTCTTCCAGTCAAATTTGCATTTAATATGCTTTGATACAGCACTCCTTGAACAGCCACCCCTTTCAGAAATGTCCCTCTGTGACTTACTCTCTTTGTGGAGGGTGTCAATGATCGTCTTATGGATCATAGCCAAGTCAGCAGTGTTCCCCATTATTGTGGTTTCAAAGAACAAAAGATATCCAGAATTTATACTGTATGGATGATAATTTATTGAAACTCAAATGTAAATATTCTAATATTTTGAGATACTGTTTTTTGACTTTCATTAGCTGTAAGCTCTAATCATAAAAATTAAAACAAAAACAAATTTTGAAGTGTTTTACTTTACATGTAACAAATCTAAAATACACAAAAGTTTCACTTTTTGAAATAAGTTACAAGAGAAAAAATTACATTATATTCAAACTTTTTTTATATGTAACTGTATAAAGAATAATACATTATTCAAAACTGTAAAGGGTTTTATTTTTATACACTCACAATACTTTTGTTTGTGTACACTCACAATAACAACAACACATTGTGCTTTTGTAAAATAAAGAAAACAAACGGTGTGCTTTCAGCTGCCTCGGTCTCCACAAACTTCTTTCTGAAACGCATCACAAAAATGAACCGAAATTCAGCGAATGAGATTTTTATATTTTTTTATGATTGAGCAGGATGATTTTCACATTCCCCCAGTTTAACAGACAAGGCTTAATTCTAGTTCTAGACCAATATGTAAATCTGAGCTGTTTCAACTGAAAGAAACTTGCACTGACTGATCTTAAAACTTGTCAGTGCCTTTGTTTTGTCTTAAGATGCAGTAATTAAGACCAACAATGTTTTTTTCTAAGGCATGTTTATAAAAAAAATACTTAAATGTCCTAATTGAACTATGGCCTAATCCTGGCTTAGGCTGTGACCTGTCTATGAAACCGGGCCATTATTTCATAGCAAAATAATTCTAGTCTACCATATCCAGTACTCAAAAGTCATGTTAACAAATGTTCTGTATGTGTTTTTTGGCCTTATTTCATTTTTTTTTGTGTGTGTGTGTGTGTATTTCTCAGAATTAAAAACTTGTAAATACACGCTGATTACATATTATTGTACGACTGTGCTGAACACAGTGTAATCAAATGTTTATAAGTAACTGGAAAAAAGCACAAATGGTAGGGCAATTTTTTTTTAAATCAGACCCCAGAGGGTTAAATCTGGAATTGTTTTAAGCTTTGTCATAATGTGCATAATATATTGCTTTGACTAAGTCAAAGTGAAATTAATATAACCAAAAGCTTTCATGTTTGTCTAATAAAAGAATATTAATACAAAAAAATCCCCTTGATGTATAAAATAAACAAAAAAATAGCCAAATCTGCTGTCGGCACACTCTTCAGTGGAAGCTTGTAAAACTTCTGAGTAATATCAGGACAGAACATGGCAACTTCAGCACTAAGCTGCCATCAAATATATTCCTGCAGGCCACATCCTGCAGTTTAATACCATAAAAGCAGAGACACAATGCAATGCATGTCAGTTTCAACCAGATATGTGAAATATTATAAAGGAAAGGCATTAAATAGCATGGGGGAGTCTACTATTAGTTTATGGTAGGACATTTTGCTTCTGTGAAGTGTCGCCACCAATCTGTCAGGCTAAATTTCAGATTTGCTGTCTTTATAATGTGATTGCCTGTCCTGGGTATAACCAAAAAAGCTTAACTCTAACTAACCCAAAGTCTAGATCAGTATCTTATTAGCATAATTTAGATACAGTACCTTAATATTTTATTAATTTGTTTTTATTTTAATTGTAGTTACAGGTTTAGTGATTTTGTTGTGTTTTTAATATTTATTAATTTTAAAATAATATTTATTTTAGTATTTTGGTTTGAGTTATTTTAGCACAGAAAACTAATTTGAAATACTGCCTTGGAATATCGACTGAAATAAAACAGTTTTTACATTATATTATATGTATTAAAGTTAACACTTATTTTAAGTTTTTTTTTTTAAAGATCAAGCCTTTTTTGGATTAAGTGACATGAAAATCATATTTTGTTGGAAAAACAGGCTGAAATTCACGGAAATATTAATTGATAATCATAAGAATCATAATTATTATAAGAAAATCATATGGGTTTTAAATGACATAGATTTTTGGAACTATTCTGTTAAATGAAGAATCACCCAGGTTCTTAAAAAAAAAAAACATTTAAATGCTAAATACAAAATAGTATTATTAATTATGAAAAACAGTTACCAGATCCCCAACAAGAGCATTGCCAAAACACTGGAATTGTTGTTGCTAGACATCAAGTTTACTCAATAAATTACTCATCTAATTGAAATAATGGTATTTGCCAAAGCTTGTAATTAGTTGCAAATAATTAACCATGTGTTTGATTGAAGTGCCTTGATAGCAGTTAAACGGTACTAATCAAATAATTCAGGGCACCACAATTTGGGCCAGTAGAAATGTCTTAATTATAAACACAGTAAGATATTTCAAATGCTGATGTGTTTCTTTATTTGGCTTGTAGAACCTCAGAAGATAAAATAGTCAAGTCACTGACACACAAATGCACCTAAATAAAAAGTGCTGCCTGCTAGTTTGCTAGTAACACAGAGCTAGCCTTTTAGCACATCAAAAGACTAACTTTATCTAACCCTGGTTTTACAGTAGCCAGTATTTATGGCGATCATGTGAGTAAACGGCACAGACAAACTTAGAATGGTGTGTATATAAAGAGTTTATAGAGGACCCTGCCGTCACCCTTAGTTAGCTTTTAATGCTACCCCATAAACTATCCTCTTGGGAGATGTGTGAGGCCATAAGCAGTAGTCTTAATTGGATGTGAAGAGAAACATGGGTCCTTACAAGGTTGTTCACACAGTCATCTACGAATGACCCCTCTGAGACTTGGGTTAAGCCTCCCTGCCAATCATAAAGGCCAATCACGTGAGGAATTTCCTGTCTGAGTTCACTTTAACAGCTGGGAATAAAAGCTGGGGGACTTGTGAAAGAAAGCCCAGCGGGGAAGGGTTTATTATTATTTTTTAAGCTGATCTAAACACCTGCAGTCATTTGCCCACCGTCTACCCCAGTGGACACTATTACATTCAATGCAGTGAATTTTGTCAACAAACTTTCAAATGAGTCCACCGACATCAGGGAACGACCTTGTAAGGAAAGCCCTACAGAACGGTGACATCATAACATGGAAGTGTGTGCATTGTGTTCTCTGTTGTATAATATGACCGTGCCCCTCCCCATCTGCTTGAAATCTCCTCCTTGCCCTAATCCCGAGGAAACTGGCAAGAATCCTGTGAGCCCCGGGTACAAAAAATTGCAACCAGGAATCGAACTTGCATGAGAACAACAGTTCAATGTGTTCATAATGGCTCCAAAAAGCTTTATTTAGACCTATTTTGCAGTGGCAAAGAATAACCACTTTTGGTTCCCCAAAGCCCCCCTCCCCTCCCTTCCCCCATAAAACCCTTATATATTTCACCATAAAGAACCTTTTTGTGGAATTCAAAGGTTCCATGGATGTTAAAGGTTCTTCACGGAACCATAGATTCCAATATAGAACCTCTATGTGTAATAGTGTAAATAATAGATAGACAGATATTAATTTACATAAAAAAAAAAAAAAATATATATATATATATATATAAAGTTTGGAAAACTAAGTGTTAGGATCTTCCATCTGACATCCTTCACCTGTTTGATTCAACAGAACACAAAGGGATGGTCAAAAGTGTCCCATTTCCCTGAGCCACAACTCCCTCATTGCTATGCGCCACACGAACATCCCGGCGTATGTTGATCCACAGGACTTGAGAGAAGGAAAGCTCTGGGTAGGGGAAGGGGGTTCCATTCATTCCAGCCTCTCATTTACATTGTAACAGCTCTGGCTATTTCCCTCACTACCCCCCAAATATTAATGCACTCTCCTCTCCTGCTAACACCCTCCACCAAATCTCAAACCTCCAGCAGTTTCTAGAGGAAAGCTCTTATTTCTTAAGTCTGCACTTCAGACCTCCTCTCCAACCCCCCTTTTCCAACGTTCAGCCTCTTTGATGTCTTATTTTCTTGTCTTTCACCCCCTTTCTCTCTCATCTAAGAGTCTTGCTATGGGGAAAAAAAACACAGGAAACTACCTTGTTTTAGATGGCGAGGTGAAAATGGTCTGGTAACAAGCAGGTGTACTGGGCCCTAAGCAGCTGTTTTTTGTACTCAAGACAAGATGTCCCAGCTCTCCTTAAGAACTTCATATACTCCTCTCAAGCAATTCACACTGTAATTGCTTAGATACATGCTCTGCCCCTGTCCTCCAATGTCCAAGTCCACTGTAAACATGTGTAACTAATGAGACACATGAAGCCTAGACGGATCGCATAAGGCAGGCCATTATTCCTGTTTTGCGTAAAGCTGTGCATGTTGTCTGAAAGCGGCCAATGCTTGACTGTGTATGTACATGTCTTTTTCCCCATCAAATCCAAGGACGTTTGGGCTTTAATTCTAGGAGTTCCGTGTTGCATGGTCAACAGCTCAAATCTGGCATGTAGGCCGTCGCCTGTTAGTGCTGTCGGGCACAATAGCGCTCTTCCCTCCAAGGCCTCGGCTGATAAACTGATGACTAAACGAGGGGGGTGAGACGTGTCTGTCACTCACCTTCTGTGTGAATGATGTATCTCCCCGGCAAGGTTGCTGGCTCAAAAAGACATATTATTGCAGAGAAATATCTTGAGTAAGGGGTGTTTGTCACATGAATCCTTTTTAGAGCAATTACTTAAAGGTGATGTGTGCAATTTTTAGGATGTTAAAATATTTTTCCCATCCCAGATTAAAATGAGACAAGGATAATAGGTTGATTTAGGGGATACCTCAGCTAGTTTATTTATCCCACAATTTATCTGCTATTTTCCAAAAGCTCTGGGTAACTTTTCCATCATCTTGAATGCTGTTTGGATTAAGCTCCCTTCCAAAACTGAAGGAATGCAGATGCGAAGGGCCAACGGATTTAAGGTCTCTAGCGTTGAACTGAATTCTTGTACCCTGCTCAGGGTCCCCTTGCCCCTTCCAAAAGCCCCCAGGGATGACACAGCTCATTGATGCATCTCTCATTAGCATTTTACCAGCTCGCTTCACTAATTTCAGAGGCAATCCGTCATGAGAAAAACGGAAGAATGTGCTCTTTTTGCATGATGCTTTGCCAGAACGCCACTTCTTTTCTGCCCCACTCTCTCGCGGTCATTTGGTTATATGCCTAAGACTGCTCCACTTTCCCAGGGAAAATCTTAGAAATCATACGAACGAGACTTAATTTTGTGCCAGAGGAGAGAAATTGTTTGAAATAAACAAAGGCTTATATTCAGCTGAAGCAAGTTTTATTCTTGATTTACACTCTCAATGGAAAGGTACAGGAATATTATAGTTGTCACATTGTAAAGGATAATTTCTAGGATATTTTGTAAACTCAAGCAAAAAATATGTTTTTGGAAAGACAATTGCTCACGTTTAGGGTTGGGGATTTGATCAAACCCCAACCCGACGTATTAAACTTTGCAAACCGATCTCACAGCTCACAAATTTGTACTACCACACCAATACAAATTTTTACCATTTGTAAAAATTACGTGTTTTACAAGTTGGCACATTTTTAGGAATTCATATGAAGGACCAACCCAGCCCCGCTACTAAACCTACCGCTCAAAGAAATCATACAAAATCACTAGTATGAATTCGTACATATCAGCCGCCTCGTAAAATATGTACGAATTGGACACGAGATAGCATTGAACTTTGATAAGTAACTTTGCACCTTCTGTTCTGTAGACTTGAATGTAACCCCAAACCTTCTTTGTCTAGATGAGGAAGGGTGGTATTACTATCCTAAACAATCACAGTTATGTTTTCTCTTAGTGGATGATAAAACCAGGACTGGAACCATATCTAGAGACTTGGGTTTTACTTAACGACCTCACAGAGCCTCCAATCAAGTAACATTGATTGAGCTTATATTCTTATATTCAGGTACATGGTATATTTGTTTTTGACTGAAAAGATAATTTTGACACAAATAAGATGGCATCCCATGAACTGCTTTCAAAAGGTCCTGGCAAATCCTCTACCACCTTGAGTGCAGAGAGACAAGATGTTGTGGCAGTGCGTTGAATATTAAAATGCAGTGTGCAGAAGAAAACTGAATGCTGATTACTCTGAGACAATAGAAACTAAAGCCCAAAATAAGAATATTTATCTTCCTCGGTGGTGGAGCTTTTTGATTCTTCATACGTAGTTACCATTTGGTGCCAAGATTTTGATTTCCTCTTATTACTCTGCTCAGTATTATGGAATTATCATCACCTTTGAGCTGAAAGAGAACTGGAGGTTCATGGTTTGTTCTTCCAAATGGTGGGTTGTACGTGAGAGCATCTGAGAGTGCTGTCTCATTAATTACTGGTAATTAATTTTACCTTTGCCAGAGGCCCATCCTTCCCTATCCCACTAGCACTCACTGCAGCCTGTTGTTTAACCTTACATCTAATCCGGCTCATCTTGAGCTGATGGGAACCACTTTTATCCCACCTCTTCTGGAGGTAAGAAGGAACAATCTTCTTATTCATGAGCATCACACACACACAACGCATATAGACACGCACAGAGCGACAGTAAAAAAAAACCCGGCCCTGATTAATGGCTGCTAATTAGCAATGTTAATGACCAGGTGTCCGTAAGCCGGCCAGATTCTCTCAGCATGGAGGGGCTTCTCATTGAGAGCACCGCAAATCCATTCCCAGTGACCCCTTCCCCTCAGCTGGCAGCTCCTAACGCTCCGATCTCTCTCATTACCCCAGAGAGAGGCTCAGAGGGAGGCCGGTCCTGAGAGACGGCCCTGTTCCCGTTTCCAACCAGGCTTGTATTAATTAAGGTCAGGATTGGCCAAGACTGTGGGGTCATCTCCAGGAGTGCCGGGAATGATGGCATGGATGAGCGGAAAAGAGGAGTTTTAACCATTTCAGATGTCAAACACTGCCTTCGTTACTAATCTATCACAACTGTGACTGACTTCTTAACTCTGCTTTTGTAAGTCGTCGCTTGCAGAGTATTGACAAAGACTTCCAGAACAGGAAAGCAATTAAAAGTTGTAATAATGCAGTGGAAATGAATTGTCCACTAACATCTGGATGTTTGCAAAGAGACACAATGTTCTACCCACAAGCCCCTGCTAATCGTCTGGCATAATTGCATGCATTGAGGAGTTGAGGAGCTACGGTACTCAAGGCTACCGAGTAATTAAGGAGGCATTTTCTCGCCAAGCTTTAGCATCCTGGTTATGTTCTACTACATTACCTTTTATGCTAAAACATTGATTCATAAGAGGCAGGAAACCTTGTTGCAATTAGCAAAGGGATATAGCTGGACCACTTGAGGTATAGGAAAGTATTCCACCGTGGGAGGGTTGACATTGAGAAGAGGCAGTTTTGATTGTTTTTGTGTGGCGATATGAGAACAAAACTAGTCAATTACGCCATTTCACAAGTTTTGGAGTTTAAAATTCATCCGTTAATGGAATTATAAAAAATCATCTCGTTCAACATCAGAATCAAGAGACGATTGGTTGGTTTCGCCATGGTGTTTGGTTATTTGGTTAAACAAGGCAAGATCTGCCACCATGACGGCAGGGGAAAATAAACAGTGAAACTACAGCCCCAGCCCCACACATGCAGGTCAGATTTCATGATAACTCGTGGCAGGGCTAAGATGGTTAGATTAATTCTAGTCCATTCTCGGGCAGGGGAGTGGGAAAGCTGCATTTATCACACACTGTGCCACCAAGCTCTGGTTCCCACACACTCTGGTTACATCATTACGGGGTTTGCGAGCCGGCCGTCCAATGGTGCTCTGAGGCACGGGTCAGCTGACCTGGGTATGAAAACAGGGCGGAAACTCTATCCCGGCTATGGGGTTTCAGCCCAAACCCACTGATAGCCACCTTCTCTCTCTCGCTGCACTGCAATTTTCAGATTCTGTTTCACCTTTGCTTTCATGCTAAGCTGTTGGCTTCCCAAAGCCCGATGAGTGTGTCTGTGTGCGAACTGAGCTAGATCGGGGTTTGTATCCAGGTGCTGTGGTGGAGCACCACCTAGGTGACATTACAACAGCCTTTCTAGAGTCTCAATGACACCCCTTACAATCATGTTTCCCTTTGGGTGCAATGACTCACCTCTCTCCCAGTTTAACATGCTGCCTTGTTCAGTTCAGGTGAGCTTGAGAACTTAAATGTGTTGTTTTTGTAATAACAATTCTTGTAGCATAACAACTTGATCTACACTTAAGGAATATGTGCTTTTCATGATCATTTAAAATGATTTTGATTATGTTTTGAATGCTTTTCTGTTTGATTTTTTTATTATATCATAGTTTCATCACTAGGGGGAGCCAAGAAACAAAATTAACAAATTCCCTCCAAAAACACACACAGGCTGACCTGGCAAAAGTACTGCTTAATATAGTTCTGCATTGTATCCTACATTGTTTGTTCTATGGCTGTGGATGATGTTAAATCATGCAGTTTATTGGTTGGTTTGCTTTTGCTTTTCATCAGAAGTACAATTTGCACACATAGATGACAAACGTGTAAAAAAAAAGATGATATGCTTGCATTAAAAATCAGTCCAACACAGTTTAGAGATCAGAATATCATAGAGACTTGGGGTAAGCTCTTTTGAATTAGTTCGAAAGCAACCATTTATGAACTTCGAAAAAACACTCTTACTATGCCTAGCAATGCACTACAGAACAACCACTTAAAAGACCCTTGTGATTGTTTAGGACACTGTAGCAATGCCCTAGCAACTGTACAGCAACCTAGAGCATTGAGCAATACAAACATACAAACAGGCAAATAGAAACAATTCTTGAAGAAAATGTGTTTTTGTCACAAGTTATTCTCAAATCAAGTCATAATGAATCTTTTGTGCTCTAATATTTTCATTGTTTTGTATTTAACTAAATAGAAAAAAAAAATTCACAGTATTCTCAAACAGCTTGGTCCCTGAATAAACAGTGACACAGTGATGTTCAGTCAATGTCCAGACGCTGTTACACAAGGACCCTTCTTGGGCCCTTCAGTTCACAAACCACGCACATCCTGAACGCCTTTGACAGTGAAAGAACAATATTAATAGGCTCTAATCTTCTCCACTAATAATTCAGTGCTCTGGAGAGTTGACACATGGCATAATCAAAACAGTCTTTATCAAAGCCTAGCCAGGGATTATGTGGCACGTCTCTGAAGCAGATATTAGACAAAGTTCTGTTGTGGATTATTATTATTAGCACCAGACTGCTAGCGACCTGCCCTCTAGATCTACCTGCCTCCAGTGTAGACGAATCGACCCCCTTGAAAAGTTGAGTGAAATTCATAAATTGTGGTGAAGTACCTAAAAATGTGCATTTGAAATGATTTGGGAAATGCACAGATCATGTCCCTCTATCTAGCGCTACAAGTGAGTGACAAGCTTCCTAGTCATTCAAAGTGAAACCCGATCACAGATCTTTACCTTAAACCCTTGGGCAGCAAGTTCCCCTGAACTTGATTGTTAATTCTCATGGCACTTTGACCCAGAGCGAAACCAGATAGGCATCAGGGTGCAGGGATCGAAGTTCTTTATGCGAAATCATTTGTATGGTGGTTCACACCAATTTTCTTATCTATACCATGCTAAATTATGCATGCACCACTGCTTTGATAAAACGAACATTGTATTTTTCTTCTCATCAGGTAAGGCCAAATTGATCAGATATATTCTTGTACAGGAAACATATTGGTAGTAGCATGCTTTTTTTGAGGACAGAGCCCTACCTTGACCTCTGTACCTACATTACATGTTCGATTCACTCCGAAGAAGAGAATTTCATGATATACAGATCAGGCTAACATGCAGACCCTTAATTAACCATGTAAAGAGAGGACATACTCTACCTTGTGAGTTGCCCGACAAGGCCCTTGGCAAGAAACCCCAAATGGAATTACTACTCTGCTTGGCAATTACACCACCTTGAGTAATTCGAGCTCTTGTAAGTACAAGCCCAAGTTAAACATCCCTCTCTGAATGCCCACACTTCGATCTCTAGCTCCAAGTGCACATCCGATTACTGTCTGCTGTGTATAGAAACTGTCATACCAAGGTCAATAGCTTCTTCATTTGCGCCTATACCATCCAAACATTCGCTAATGGAAATATTTTCGCCAAGGTTTATGGATTGTTATTCTACAGTTTTCCACTTCGCTCGGCTGCTAGCATGTTCACCTTGAAAAAGCTCATCTAATCAAGGTTTTCTTTTCTTTCAGAGTTGTACGTTTGTATAATTCAGTACAGCCTTGTTTTTCCATCTTCTCTTGAATAAATAGCATGTTTATCATGGAACGGTTGGTCTACCTGGCCAGTCACATTTGCATACTGTCTAAATTAGATCATTTTAGCCCTTTCACTACAAATCTGCTTTTGTCATTTTGCAGAGTCTGATAACTTAATTAGGGCTTGCATACATCTCTCTGGTCCGCATTTGCACCATTTCCACTTCAACATGGCATTTCAAGACAAACCCACCAATCGATGAGATTTTGAACTTTAGTGAACTTTTCCACTGCTTAGATACATTGGAAGTATTTAATTTATTGTGGCTATTGATATAGTCACAGCATTTGGCAGGGTTTGTAGTCTAGTTTGTACTCTGGTCTCCTGAGGCTGGGTGGTTCTGGGTTCTTCTGTTTAGTCTCAGGTTCCCAATGAGGTGATGATCTCCATCCTCTCCCGCTGAGTCTCAAGAGCTTAAGGAAACCTTTCTTGTCCCTCTGATCTAATTTAAAAATAAAACATAATATTGTTGTTGTATGTTGTAGCACTTTATTAACTGAAAGAGCACAATAGGACCTGCTCATTTAAGTGGCATAAGATAAAAAAAAATCTTAAATTGCTTTAAATTGAAAACAAAATGCTCTACATATCCTAAGAATCACTAAGAATGATAATAAAATAAAATTGATAAAATATTATAAAGTTATTTGTTGTTAATTATAATTAATTTTAGCAAGCATGTTGCTGTTGTTGTATTACAATAATTTTGAATAAACATTTACTAGCAACAACATCAATAATAATAATAATAATCAAAGTTCAACTTTATTTTAATTATTTGTTTATTATTATTATTATTGATGTTGTTGTTAATGTATTTTTAGACAAAAATATTCTAACAACAACAACAACAATAATAAAATAACTTTGATTGTAAGTTCAAAGCAAATTACAATAATTTTGTCTACAAATACATGAACAACAACAACAATAATAATAATAATAATAATATATTGCTTTGAAATTACAGTTGAACTTAAAGTTGTTGTATTATTATTATTATTATTGTTGATGTGGTTGTTAGAATATTTTTTGTCTAAAAATACATTAACTACTACATCAATAATAATAATAACAATAATGTTTTAACTTTGATTATAAGCAAATTAATAAAAGTATAATAATAACACTGAGAATAATGCTAATAATATTTTGTTTTCAACTTATAATCATTATAATAATAATGATTGTTATTTATCATTGTTGTTGCAATAATTCTGTCCAAAAATGTATTAACAATAACATCAATAATAATAATAATAATACAAATAATTGCTTTATTGTAAATATTCAAAAATACAAATGTGTAAGCTGTTTCCGAGTGAAGGACAGGGTGTCAAACATACATGCCTGTAATTTCCAAATAATCTCACAGACGTTGATTAGTTGTTTCAGGTGTGTTTGATTACAGATAAACTTTGCAGAAAGGAGGCTCTTCCCTCTGTGTCAGGGCTGGGCTGGGACAAAAAAATCTGCCTCTGCATTTTTTGGTCCAGACACCCCCCACCACCACCACCACCACCATTATATATATATGTGTGTATACACTAACTGCTTTCTATTTGAATATTTTTTAAATGTAATTTATTCCTGTGATTTCAAAGCTGAATTTTCAACATCATTACTCTAGTCACATGATTCTTCAGAAATTATTTAAATATTATTATTTGCTGCTCAAAAAACATTTATTATTATTATTATTATATTGAAGACAGCTGAGTACATTTTTTTCCAGGTTTCTTTGATGAATAGAAAGTTCAGAAGAACAGCATTTATCTGAAATAGATATTTTTTGTAACATTATAAATGTCTTTATCATCGTTTTTGATCAATTTAAAGCATCTTCGCTAAATAAAAGTATTAATTTCTATAATCCTCCCCCCAAACAAAAACAAAACTATATATACTGACTTCAAGCTTTTGAATGGTATAGTGTATAATGTTACAAAAGCTTTTTATTTCAAATAAACGCTGATCTTTCCATTCATCAAAGAATCCTGAAAAAAATTACTCAACTGTTTTAAATATTGATATTATTAATAATAATAATATGTAAATATGTAAAAATGTTTCTTGAACAACAAATCAGCATATTAAAATGATTTCTGAAGGATCATGTGACACTGAAGACTGGAGTAACAATGCTGAAAATTCAGATTTGATCACAGAAATAAATTGCATTTTAAAATATATTCAAATAGAAATCAGTTATTCTAAATAATACAATGTTTCACAATATACTGATTTTGCTTAGGATCAAATAAATGCAGGCTTGGTGAGAAGAAGAGAATTCTTTAAAAAAATCTTAGGCTACTGTACAAAAACAGTAGAGATTCCCCACGTCTATATATGGGTAGTTGACGTATCAATGTGTCCTATGGTGTGACAAAAAAAAGTAAACAAAACAACACAAAAATCTCTAACATTAAAGATAAACCTCTCTCATGCTATTTGTAACTCTAAGAATGAAGATATATTTTTTCTCATGTTATTGTTAAGTTTGTTTTCTACATTTGTACTATGTCAAAATGTAAAAGCAGGGCTGCTAAAATCCTCAAAGACTCTACTCACCCCGGTAACCATCTTTTCTGTTTACTGCCATCTGGGAAGCGCTTCAGGAGGATGATGGCAAAAACTGAGAGACTGAGGAGGAGCTTCTTCCCTCAGGCCATCAGGCTCCTTAACACAAACCCAGTCTCATAAACACTTACAAGACTCATTGTTAACTGTAAAACATCCATATTCTCATCACCCGTATTGCTGCTTTGTGTACATACCCGGTACAACCCCGTTTGCACATCCCCCTTGCACATCCCTCTTGTTCATATTACTATTTATTAAGTCCCAGTATACTGTTTTTTGCACATCTTATTGTTTTGCACTTTGTATTCCATTGCACATTTTACTCTTATTTCTCTTTTTTTACCATATATATGTGTAACGGATGTATGCCAGTAAAGGCTATGTGTAAAACCTCGCTCCCCTGACCTCAAAAATAGGCGCTCTAGCGACTGATGCTAGCGGCTGTAGCCTTTGGCGTTCCTTGTTAGAGCACCTGCCTCCCGCGCCGAAATCCTGGGTTCGAGACCCGCTCGGAGCAAGAACGAGTTACGATGGCGTGGACCCAGGGGGGTAACATATTCTCTTGTGTTCTGTTACTTTTATATAATTTTTTTTTAATTCTTTTGCACTGTCCACTGAGTGGACCTGATTTGATTTACATTTCACTTCTGATTATACCCTGTATAATTTATTATGTGACAAATAAAGAAACCTTGACCTTAACCTTGACCTTGTCACACCATAGGACACAGTCCAATTTCTATTTGTCAGCTACCCATTTACATACTAGCCTACTACATAGTATGCAGAAATCATTGGCATGTCCAAATTCACAGTATCCATAAGACATTAGGCCCAAAACACCCTGACAAGGAGACTGATCTCTCCACAGAATCATGGGTATAATGTAGTCAAGAAAAGAAGCAGGTTTTATACTTTTAGATCCCAGCTGTTGTGCTTTTTACGAAAGCAATAGCGAGAGCAATACATATCAACATTTTCTTATCGCATTTTAATAACTTTAGTTGTCTGTTTATGGAACATATGCATGTTACTTTGTAGCTAAATGTGTTGTAAGAAGGTGGTGTGCAACTAAAAAGTCAACAAATAAACATTTCGGCAATCTGTTTTCACTTCAAATCTTTTAAGTAGCTAGAAAACACCTGCAATCAGACGTTTTGTAATTACACATCGCTTAAGCCAAACGTGACGGCAGCGCTTTTTGTCACATGGACAGCGGAAGAGGAGTTTGATTAATTTCCTGAACCACTTCAGTAGTCAGGCTCTGATAATGCCAGCAAACTTTTGCGTACGCTCTGCTAAGTACTAGCGGATGAATTTATTAATATTCGCTCTCGCCTGGCTGCCGTGACTTTTAGGGAGAGGTTAGACTGTACAATCAAATTAGTTTTATGCGCAGCGCATTAATCCCAGCATGACCACGGAAGCAGTGCTGTCTGACAAGCTCCTTTCTGAAAAGTTGACACCAACAAGGAATTTTGAATTCTGTCCAATTGAGATAAGGCCATGTAGACACGCTGCTGGAAATTTGAATTTCTGTACCTGCCAAAGCGTGGGATATTTAAGAGATTTTAGGCACTGGAGGGAGGGCCGTGCTTACAAGAGCGAGTCAATGAACGTACACGTGTCACGCTAAATCCTATTCCGCAAAACAAAGCCAAATCGGGAAACAAGCGAACAGGCAGGCAACCTAAAGTGACATAAGCTGAAATCTACGACAGCTTCTTAGTAAACACTTAAAAACGGCGCAACTTCAGAAGACAGGATGGGATTATAAAAATAAAATGCTCTTAATTCGGACCTTTTGTGGGAAGACGCTCGTCACGGCCGCCCCGCTCTCTGTCTGTCCGTCTCCTCAGGGCAGCAGGCATGAAAAATGATTACCTGTCTCCTTTACCTGATCACATGGCCTGATAATGTGACAACGGCAAAGAAAAACAACTCCCTCTGGACTGAACGCAGCACAACTGCTGCTTTCTGACTGCTTTCCGGGAGCTTGTGTTTTTCTCTCTTTTATCTCTTCGATCTCCTCATAGTAGGAAAACATTTGTCATTCCTCTGAAAAAACAAATGCTAATCTCCAACATTTATCTGTTCCTGCAGTGCTTACTGCAGGTCAGATAAAACAAAAACAGGCCAGCTTAATTGGAACTTTGTAATAAAGCTCTTCTAAAATAAGCAAGAGACTTTAGGTAAGGGTTACAACTGATCAAATAGTTTACATTTAACCAGTTCCTGGCTAATGCGGTTGAAATGGCAATATTATTTTGGGATATGTTTGATATTTAAGTCTGCAGCTCTTGCCCTGAGGTGCATATCGTTCTGTTGTTCTCTTTTACCTGTATATCCTCCATCAATTATTCACCGGACCATCTGCATGCAAGCAGAAACTCTTTCAACAGAAGAAGCACCTGAATAATTAAACATAAACAGTCTGTGACACATAAACAGTTTTCTGATGTGACATGCTACACTTTGGGGCTGATATTGTTTGCTTATATGGCATTTTGGTAATGCTCATTCCTTATATATTTAGTGTGGCTTGTAATTGGAAAAACAATATTTTTTTATTTTATTAACAACTTAAGTTTAATGAGATTTTTTAAACATACCATTACTTCAGTTTTACTACATGTTTTGCTACATACATAAACAATTGATGTAAAATGTCTGATAGCGTTAAGATGAGATCTTATGTTTTTGCTATACTATTATTTACTGTACTATTACTAGATTTTTGCAATTTTTATTTTACTATGCATATGAATAAATAACATGAATTGTCTAATTTAATTTATGTAACTTTTTATGAGATCTTTTTTACTGTAGTATTGTTTACTGTACTTTTGAGTATTTTTATTATTTTTATTTCACTATGAAAAATCACGTAAAACGTCTGATTTATTTAATTTAACTTTTTATGAGATCTTTTTACTGTATATTGTTTTCTGTACTATTACTATAATTGTATTTGTACTATTATTACTACATTTTACTATATCGAATACAATAACATGTAAAACATCTAATTACAATATTTTAAGATTTTAGTTTTATAAAATCTTTAGTTTTTACTATATTTTTGTTTACTGTACTATTAATGCTATTGATTTGGACTTTTTATTACCTTACACACGAAGCAAATTGTGCTGTCATTCGATAAAAACAATTAACTAATTAATCACACATTTTTCTAAAATGAATCGCGATTAATCCCACCTCATACTAAAGTTTCTAAATATACCTTTATATTGCAATAATTTCACATTCAATCTTCAAATGTTCAATGTACAAACAACATAAAGACAGTATATATTTAATATTTATTTAATGGCATTTTTTATGACTGAAGGCCAGCATCACTGATATCAATACTACTGTCTCCATAAAATTGTTTTCCCCCTGAATATTTATCCATTAACTGTAACCATTCAGCATTACAGTATAACTGAGAGCTATCAATTTGAACATTTATTAGACTTAACTTCTAATTTAAGCAAATTTAAAACAAACTTCACACGAACCCATTGTAATAAATGGTATATTTAGCTACCTGTGCCCTTCAGCAGAAATATACAACCAATATATATATAACCAAACACTAAATTCTAAATTAAATATTGATGAACCCCTTAAAGCTATAAAAGTTATTGATTTCCTCTTTTTTATTTTGTTCTTTGATTTCATAATTAATAATAATAATTAATAGACATCACAGCAGCTGGTTATTAGCTTATTTGCCTGCTATTGCTTTAACAGCTGCTGCTGAACGTGACGAGGATCTGACACGCATAGTTTATCACATTAACTATAAGACATGTTATGACATTTGACAAAACCACAGTGTCACAATACTATTATATTTTAATCACTATATTGTTTTATTACATAAAACTTATTTTTTTGTGAAATATATTTTTTTTAAGTCTTCTTGCCGTAAATAACCTGTGTGTTGATATTCTGTGATATACAATAAAAATAAATAACCAAATATAAAATTATATATATATATATATACATACTGTATATATATATATATATATATATATATGAAAAATGTAATTCCCCAGACAAATTGTGTGGCCACTGTATATTAGACTCATTTCCATCTATCAACTGTGCTGAAGATAAGAATGAGGTTGTCCTTCATCTCTGTCCTGATGCTCCATGGTTTGTCTGGAAAGTGGAGGACAGGGGAGGGAACGAACGGGACAGGAACTGACAAGATGATTGAATATAATGCCAGTTTTGCTCTTCCCTTGAAAGAGCATCTTTTAGGTATCAGATACCTAAAGTTTAGCTTTCTGGTCAACCAGACACCTCCCCTGGGATCCCGGTGGGCTGAGGGCTACCTCTACCTCGCTGGCGGAGATAGTCACCTGAACCAGGATCAAAGTGCTGCTTTTTCCTGCTTGGGGAGCTGCACACAGACACACACACACACACTGGCTGTGTTTCCATCAGTATGGTAGGTGTGGTGAGGCCCATGGGACCCAGAGCTCAGAGCTCAAGAAATCGACTCCAACAAGGGGCTTATATAAAAGAGAGGTGACGATCAACGCTCATCCAACCCCCAAAAAAGCATGGCTGAATCTCACAAAAACATGTCCAGGTCTCATTTCAGTTGTAAGTACACCCCTCAAATTTTTATTAATATTTGATTATATCTTTTCATGTAACAACACTGAAGAAATGACACTTTACTACAATGTAAAGTAGTGAGTGTACAGCTTGTATAACAGTGTACATTTGCTGTCCCCTCAAAATAACTCCACACACAGCCATTAATGTCTAAACCGCTGGCCACAAAAGTGAGTACACCCCCAAGTGAAAATGTCCTAATTGGGCCCAATTAGCCATTTTCTCTCCCCGGTGTCATGTGACTCGTTAGTGTTACAAGGTCTCATGTGTGAATGGTGTGTGTTAAATTTGGTGTTATCGCTCCCACACAGTTACAAAATATTATTACTTGCCTATAAAGCACTAAATGATTTAGCTCCTGTGTACCTAACTAATCTACTATCACGCTACAATCCAACCCGCTCCCTTAGGTCGCAAAACTCTGGACTCTTGGTAGTACCTAGGATAGCAAAGTCCACTAAAGGAGGTAGAACTTTTTCATATCTGGCTCCTAAACTATGGAATAGCCTTCCTGAAAACGTTCGGGGTTCAGACACACTCTCTCTGTTTAAATCTAGATTAAAGACGCATCTCTTTAGCCAAGCATTCATATAATGCATCTCACAATCTTGTACTGCCAGTCCATCTGAACAAATGCACATTATTATGCTTTAGCTTGGGTTATACTGATAATTTCATCCAGGGTTATTCCTGGATGGAGCCGCTGCTACGCTAATTGTCTTACTGTTTCTATGTTACTGCCACGGGATTAACATCCCGTGGTAGTTAGGAATTACACAAGCCTCAGTCTGGATCCTACCCTTAAACGATAGAGATGACCGAACACCTGAGAAGAGACGATGACAACCCCTCCGAGGACCTCCGAGATGAGCCCCAGAGACAGATCTCCAGTGAGGACCTCGTCACCTAGACATCCATCGGGGAAAGACCCCTGGAACCAGTGGACCACTTACACTCTGACTTTGCTGCAGTTGGAACAAACTACTGATTCGTCTGGCCGGAGGGGAACTGGCCCCCCGACTGAGCCTGGTTTCTCCCAAGGTTTTTTCTCCATTCTGTCACCGATGGAGTTTTCGTTCCTTGCCGCTGTCGCCTCTGGCTTGCTCGGTTGGGGACACTTCATTTCCAGCACAATCATCGACTTGATTGCACAGATATTATTTAAACTGAACTAAGCTGGACAATGCCATTACTAAATTCAATAATGAAATGCATTCAGCAGATAATTGAGTGTTAAATCCTGTCATTTTACATTATTGACAAAATTTGCCTATTTTGATATTGTGCAGTGCTTTGTTACAATTTGTATTGTTAAAGGTGCTATATAAATAAAGGTGACTTGACTTGACTTGACTCTCTCAAACTGGTCACTGGAAGTTCAACATGGCACCTCATGGCAAAGAGCTCTGAGGATCTGAAAAAGATAATTGTTTCTCTACATAAAGATGGCGTAGGCTATAAGAAAATTGCCAAGACCCTGAAACTGAGCTGTAACACGGTGGCCAAGACCATACAGCGGTTCAGGCTTCACTCAGAACAGGCCTCGTCATGGTCGACCAAAGAAGTTGAGTGCACGTGCTCAGCGTCATATCTAGAGGTTGTGTTTGGGAAATAGACGTATGAGTGCTGCCAACATTGCTGCAGAGGTTGAAGGGGTGGGGGGTTAGACCTGTCAGTGCTCAGACCATACGCCGCACACTGCATCAAATTAGTCTGCATGGCTGTCGTCCCAGAAGGAAGCCTCTTCTAAAGATGATGCAAAAGAAAGCCCAAAAACAGTTTGCTGAAGACAAGTAGAGTAAGGACATGGATTACTGGAACCATGTCCTGTGGTCTGATGAGACCAAGATAAACTTATTTGGTTCAGATGGTGTCAAGCGTGTGTGGCGGCAACCAGGTGAGGTGTACAAAGACAAGGATGTCTTACCTACAGTCAAGTATGGTGGTGGGAGTGTCATGGTCTGGGGCTGCATGAGTGCTGCCAGCACTGGGGAGCTACAGTTCATTGAGGGAACCATGAATGCCAACATTTACTGTGACATACTGAAGCAGAGCATGATCCCCTCCCTTCAGAGACTGGGAAGCAGGGCAGTATTCCAACATGACAATGACCCCAAACACACCTCCGAGATGACCACTGTCTTGCTAAATAAGCTGAGGGTAAAGGTGATGGACTGGCCAAGCATGTCTCCAGGCCTAAACACTATTGAGCATCTGTGGGGCATCCTCAAATGGAAGGTGGAGGAGCGCAAGATCTATATCATCCACCAGCTCCGTAATGTCGTCATGGAGGAGTGGAAGAGGACTCCAGTGGCAACCTGTGAAGCTCTGGTGAACTCCATGCCCAAGAGAGTTAAGGGAGTGCTGGAAAATAATGGTGGCCACACAATATATTGTCACTTTGGGCCAAATTTTGACATTTTCACTTAGGGGTGTACTCACTTTTGTGGCCAGCGGTTTAGACATTAATGGCTGCGTGTTGAGTTATTTTGAGGGGACAGCAAATTTACACTGTTATACAAGCTGTACACTTACTGATTTACATTGTAGCAAAGTGTCATTTCTTCAGTGTTATCACATGAAAAGATATAATAAAATATTTATAAAAATGTGAGGAGTGTACTCACTTCTGTGAGATAATGTATATATACGATTTTCCTAAAAATAGACACAACAGAAGAAGTAACATTTGATGATTGGGTTGAAATATATTATGATTATTACTGAATTAATATAAAATTATAAATAATTTTTAAATATAATATAATAATCAAATAATCAAACCGTTTTCATTTTCAATGAAACTGTTTTTTTCTTTCTTTTTTTTCACGTAGCCGGAATTAGAATTAAAACGAATAAAATATGATTTTACAAAATCGGTATGAAACACTATTCACCATCAGCTAGTTGATTATTATCATGCATATTACTAACATATTGGCTGTTTATTACTACTTATAAAGCACATATTCTGCATTACCATATTATCCCATATTATTACCGTACATCCCTTACAACAATAACTACCTTACTAACTTTTAAAAAGCAGCAAACTGGGAGTTTATTGGGGGAAAACTCGAATCTGTGAATAGTGAATATGTGTTCTCTAATCTAAAGTGTTACCACAAAATCTAGTCCAAAAATAGCCTCGATTGTTGAAAAATATAACATTTGGATTTGGGTTGAAACATGAGCCACACGTCGTTGACAGGTTTCGTGCGATTCGTGCAGGTCGGAGAGAGGGGAGTGGAGGAAGTGTGACATTCCCTTTTGTCCTGTTAGCAGGACAGTAGGATCACATTCAGAAACGCTGAGCTCAAAAAGTGTTGTGTCTCATTTTTGTTAACGAGAAGCTAACACCATTCTACGTTTGTCTGCTGCCGCATGGGCCATAATGGTCATTCATTTACTTCTGTTTACCCCTTTTGTCCCATTAAAAGACTACACATGTGTGATTTGATGTGGGCCTTTTGTATTGCCCTGGCTGAAGCTTGTCTTGTTTATATACACAATAACAGCGGCCAAAGATACATTTTTATAATAACCCATTGAATGGACATAACAATCTTGTTAGATCAGGACTGTATACGGAGAATAAGCACAAACATAATGACGGCTTGTTTAGGCCAATTTTCCTTAATAGTGTTGTATGAAACAGCATCTCAGATCTGAATAGAGGAATCGAGATAGATATGGTTTTTCCATAGAGCTAATAATTGCAGAAATGCAATTTCATAATGCTTAGATTGCACTTTTCAATCTGTATTATGAGATTTCAGTTATTTTATGAATTGATTGTTGTACTCTGTTATAGCATGCTTTCAAAAGTCAGTAAAAGCACTATGTCATATAAATGCAAACAGTGTCCTTTTTATGAGGAAAATATGTACATTAATAATTTAAGTGGAAATAAGAGGATTACCTCAGTTCTAAATGCACACATAGACAGGGTTAAAATAAGCACATAGGGTTAAAATTGTTATTTGCACTAATATCTTGTAAGATATAGTTAACATCAATCGATCGATTGATTGATAGATAGATTGTAAGGTTGTTGTATTTGGATAGTTGTGGATTATTGTTAGTGGTATTTGCCATTGTTTAACGCTGCCTTCACGTGCCATTGAAATTATATAGGTTTTCATGGTTGGAAACTCTGCAAGTTGTATTTACTGGAAAACTATTCTATTGCTGTGGTGAAGTTTTCTTAATTTTCCCTACTAAACCTATTTTGCAATCTATTGCTGTAACAGTCATGAATATTTATGTTTATAAATTGCCATTAATGCATTTATTTTATGGCTTCTACACAGTATAAATGGCATTTAATTGACGGAAAATGCAGAATTGTAAGCAAGCGGACTATGTAGATCATGCTATTGTATTACTTCACTGGTAATCGTTATATGGTTGCCAATGAATGAGATGCTACATTTAATTCAAAATACAATATTGATCAGTGGGTATTGACCAAACATCTCAAAGACATTTTGACTTCAAGATTTTCCTCAAAAATAGTCTTGAATCTCCATGATTCCTATTCTCTCTGACAACAAAGCAGTTGAACATAAACTCTTCAGTGTATGACTTCGGAAGTTGAAAATAGGACATTTGCGATAGCATTGACACTTATAATTAAAAGTTAGTCATCTAAAAAAATGTGGAGATCTTTGTGCTACAGACATGTGTTGATGAGAAATAGGGACTCTTTTGGCTTGGACCAGTAAGCAATTACCTAACAACCACCCAAAGCATTCGTTCGAACACCTAGCAAACACGAATAACACATAAAGCAGTGGTTTCCAGCCATATCCAGTTACTTAAACATTGTGTTGACTTGTTTTGGGTCAGTTGTTATATAGAGTAGCAACTACCTATAACAACATGCTAAATTCTTATTACTATGTAAATACTTTGTAACTAGACTGTAATAACAAGGTATTTAATGAATTAACCAAATGTTTGTTTAATCAAAATACTGTTGAATAAATTCTACATGTTTTAGACTTAAATTTACAGTATTTAATGGTTGAAATGAGTACTGCAGTCCGAATTCAAAAATACATAAGAGTGTTTTCTCCCACCGCCGA
Organism: Gymnocypris eckloni scoliostomus; assembly: GCA_027564155.1. Taxonomy (NCBI): domain Eukaryota; kingdom Metazoa; phylum Chordata; class Actinopteri; order Cypriniformes; family Cyprinidae; genus Gymnocypris; species Gymnocypris eckloni. Next base: position 35,774,510 of record CM050418.1, read on the forward strand.
CTCGATGTTCTCGTGGGTTGCCAGATTGAGGACGTGCAACATGAACAAGTACAACTGAAAATGGAAGGCGCTGAGCCTTAAACTGTGAGGTGATGAGCTGATCATTAGTGTTTTAACATGTTTGTGGTCACAGAGTTTTTCGATGAATGCAGAAGCTTTTTAGTTTGGGTAGAATCTGCGATCTGATGTGGTTTGTTTGCTGGCTTCCATGGCTGAAATACACTGTGCATTCTACACTTGCAACCCGGGATGTTGAAATCCTATTGGGTAAACTGGCAGTGGGTGGAGTCACACAGACCAAAACAAAAACATACATTTTGACAAGGAACGCACATTTAAAAATAGAATAACTGGCTGTAGCCAGATGTTTTTTTAGAGAAACAAGTGTATGAACTTAGCATGTTTAATAAATTATTTTTTATGATGACTTTTTATGATTTAGAACAGTCAAAAAAATGAATAAATCTGATTTAACCAGGTATTAATGAGTTACTCTGGTCAGCTTCCCATGAGACCTTCATTATGTCATACCCACCCGGACCAATGCACTTTCAACACAGGGGCGTATATTTGACCTGGACATTCACTAAATGTGCCACAGAAAAAAAGACCTGCAGCACGGATTACTCGTTTTACCTGAATGTAATTTGAGAGGCCTCTGGTAGATCTAGGGTCTATTTAATAGGAAGTATTAAATTAGCAGGGCTGACAGGTGCGAATGGGCTCCCAGAGTGTCCCATGATGGCTGCAAAGTGTGTCAGATACCGGGGGGATACGGGCGAATGGTATTCATGAGAACCGGGTTGCATTACTGGGTGGAGATGCGCCTTGCCCTTAAAAACATTTGAGAACTGAAATCTGGTCCCATCCGCAGTATAAAACACGATAGAGTGAGTAAGAGAGAGGGGGCGGGTTGGGGGGGGGTAAGTGAGATAGGACTTAAAAGTGACAAAGGGAATGAAAGGGAGCGATAAATGGAAGAAGACAGAAAGAGAGAGTAACCACAAACGGTAACTAGGCCCTCCAGCCAAACTCCTCTAAGCACCACCCAGCACAGGGTCCCTGCAAACCAGCTGTCATAAATGCATGGGTCGGTGTAAATGCCCAGGAGACGGTGCGTGCGTTTGCCCTAACATGAACTACACCATCTCCTCTGAGTCTCCAGATGCGAGACAGAGCCGTGAATCTTGAACAGCGCTCAACACAGTAAACAAACAATCACTACATTCGCAATTTAAGGAATGCTCTTGGCTCGACAAAAGTTGAATTTTATCAACATTTTTTGCATAATATAGATTGCCATGAATATGTCAAATGTCAGACATTTTTTTCACCATCAGTTTTATTTTTCAAGTCAACTTCTCTCATGGCAGAGCAACAGTTTGAAAATAATCTTGGTAAGATAGTTAGCAACAACGTTTGTTCTGTCACAAGGCACTTGAAAATATTGTGAACACGTAAAAAGCCTTTATTCACATGGCTTTAACATTAAAAGCAACACACATGTGTACCGACGTGTTGCGGCTAAATCGCCGTCATCAGGGTGTTCGTTTGCTCCATGTTCCCTGAAAGACAACACATCAAGTTCAATAGCACAGACATTTGAAGGAACCCCCTTGAATACTGATCATTTTTACTGCCACAGAAATATATGCATCTGCATATGCATGCAATATATGGATGCAATATATGACATCTGTTATGCAAGAATTTGCATAAAGTTCATTATTGGCCTTAAAAGAGTTTGCTCACATTGTTTCAAACCTGTATTACTTATTTCCGTGTGTGGAATACAATAACACTGGACTACAGGGGCTTTCATTGTATGAATGAAAATAAATAAATGCACAAAGCAAAGCAAAACAAAGTGAAATGAAGCAAAACAAAACAAAGATCACAAAGAAACTAAACAAATAATACTAAGCAAAACAAACACACACACATACACTGCAACGTGATCATGATAATTCGTATGTATTTAACGTAAAATGTGGTTCTATAAAACGTACATTTATAGACGTTTTAACAGAAACTAAAACGTACAATACTGACATATGTTCAGCATTTAAACGTACAAAACTGATGTATTGATGACATCTAAAAATGAATCCTTCACTTTAAAACAAAACTTCACTATAAACTTTAAAATAAATAACATTTAAAATCGTTTAACCTTTAATTGTTGTTTTCCATGGGTCACAAAAAGCGTTTTCTCTGGCATGCTGTGACTGACAATATAAAATAATATAAAATAAAAAAACACAAAAAAACACAAAAACAAACTAAACAAAAATACTAAGCAAAACAAACAAAAATAAAATAAAAAACGCTTTTATTTATCAACAAGATACAAAAAATGAAATATAAAAAATGAAAACCAATCTAAATAAATTACACAAAACAAAACACACAAACACAAAAAAACAAAATAAAAACAAACAAAAACACAAAAACAAAACAAAAACCTAAACCTAAACAAACACTAAACAAAACAGAACACACTCTCACACACAAAGTGCATAGTTCTTTTTGTGTTCCATATAAACAAGAGAAGCATTCAGGTTTGGAACAACATAAGGCTAAGTAAATTATGGCAATGTATTTATGGTTTTTTTGGGGGGGGGAGGGGGGAGGGGGCAGTTTAAATGTCATATGAGGTAATGTACTTTATGAAACAGAAAAAGATTTACTGAACCCAGAACTTGTCATTAGAGCTCCACCTTTCAATACTTCCTTCTTTAATAAAAATCTCTGATATTTTGTCTGCCATACAAAAATCACAATACCTATTACTTAGAAAGCAACAAAAGCAACATAATTCGAGGATTAATACATATGTATAACACATGGACTTTTGTTGTTGTTGTTAATATTTTGTGTTCTAATTAATCCTCAGTAGATACCACTAACTTAAAAAGAAACAGAAAATTCGGAAATTAAGCAAAGTTCTGATGTTTTGATTGTGCTTTAAAATTAATTTAAAATATGCAAGTAAAAACAGCTTTAAATTCAAACACAGAAAGGTCCTCATGAATGTTTCCTTGCTTAAACTCGCACATGACGGAGTAGAAAACTTTAAACCTGGAAAGATGTTGATATTAGCCAGGAGGGCTAAAGGTGCAATTGGTCCTTCTTACTTCCAAGCTGACAGGCCATGTTTTAAACAGATGAGTGTACAGTTTCATTACATTAACAGCATCAGTCTCTGCTCTTTGAAGCTCTGCCCTGGCACTTAGTAATTTGGTAACAGGTTGGAAGTGGGCTATGGGGTAAAATGAGACTCTGCTGTCTTGGTAACAACCATCCACGTCTTAATTTTGAAGCAGGCAGCAGAAGGTAACATATTAGCTCAGAGCAAGAATGACCCTACTTTACCTTTATGGTATTCTGGGGTAACAAACAAAATAAAGGCAAAAGGAAACATACTTACCAGCTTAAATGTGAGGAAATGGAGGAATTTTAGTGTCAAGCAAAAGAGGCGGATAATTTGTTAATAACACTTTTATATGCATGATAAAAATAGTTTGGTTAAGTGTGTTTTATCAGTCTAGACTAGGACTGTCATTATAACATTACTTACAAAAAAACTTTCTTATAAAACTTTTCTTTCTTTCTTTCTTATACCACACTGACTTTGATTTTGCAGTAAAATGTTTTTTTTATTTAGTTTCAAATTATTCCAAATAAATCATAAAACATTCGAATAATATTATGCCAAACTACTTAAGTTTTTAATGAGAATTTTCCTTCTCAGTACGTACCTTGACATTTTATACTTTGTCGTACAAAAAGAAAAATATTCATCATAGGAGATGTGCATTGTCTGTATGAATGCCATTTTAAATGAATAAATATAAAAAAGTGCATAACTTAAAAATTATGCAGTTTATTATTATACATTGTAAAGTATCTATAATATAGTTGTTGCTATGTATACTGTTATTGGATAACAACTTATTATGACTGTAATATAAGATATTGTAATTTAAGACACTTCAACTTTTAGCTTTGTTTAATCAGACTAACATAAATGTTCCTCCAATATGTCCTTCAGGTGGCATGTATGTATATATGCACGCATATATGTTTGTATTTGTTTATGTCACCTTTAAACCTTTAAAAAACGTTATATTGTGAAATATTTTATCAGTTTCCTATGTGAATATATTGTAAAATATGCATCAGCACAACAGTTTTCAATGTTGATAATAAGAAATGGTTCTTGAACAGCAAATCAGCATATTCAAATAATTGATCAAGGTTCATGTTACACTGAAGACTGGAGTAATGATGCTGAAAATTCAACATTGATCAGAGGAATAAATGTTTTTTATTCATTTTACTATATTTTCACATAGAACACAGTTGTTTTAAATTGTAATAATGTTTCACAATAGTACTGTATTTACTGCATTTTAAAATGAAATAAATACAGCCTAAGAGACAAAAACATTTAGTGGTGTATCTGCAGGTGTTCACTGTCAGTCCTACTGTCGTTTAAAGTCTCTTTCATTGCCCAAAGCAAACTGTCAGCCGTGCTGCAAGAACATCTCAAACACAGCAGTGTGTTTTCCTGATAGAGTAACTTTCCTCTGAGCCCCTAATTGCTCCCTGTAACGTCACTGTTAATTCTGGGGTGTTCAGATCGATTAGGCAAACATCAGAGGCAGTGGCCTGAGCGGAGAGAGGCATTGTGGGTAATTAGTGATTACTTACCTTGGGCTAGTTTGTATCATGACTGGGGGTCAGGAGCGGGTCAGTGCACATGGCAAACTGAAGGAGGCTGGGGACGTGAGGGTAACGCCGGTGGATGAGAGCGCGGAGGACTGGAGCCAGAGATGGGCCGACAGCGGGTCACGCCACGTGCCACTCAGGAAAATTAACAAGCAGCTGCTCCTCGCTGCCAAAACACATTCCAGACACCTTCAGTCACTGACCTATTTCTTTTCTATTTCTGAATGGTTGTTGGTGCCAGACGGGCTGGTCTGAGTATTTCAGAATCTGCTGATCTACTGGGATTTTCACTCACAACCATCTTTCGGTTTTACAGAGAATTGTCTGAAAAAGAGAAAATATCCAGAGAGCGACAGTTGTGTGGACGAAAATGCCTTGTTAATGTCAGAGGTCAGAGGTCCATCCTGCCTTGTCTCAACGGTTCAGGCTGCTGGTGGTGGTGTAATGGTGTAGGGGATATTTTCTTTTGGTCCCTTAATACCAATTGAGCATTGTTTAAACACCACAGCCTACCTGAGTATTGTTGCTGACCATGTCCATCCCTTTATGACTACAGCGTACCCATCTTCTGATGGCTACTTCCAGCAGGATAATGCACCAGCAGGATAATGTCACAAAGCTCAAATCATCTCAGACTGGTTTCTTGAACATGACAATGAGTTCACTTTACTCAAAAGGTCTCCACAGTCACTAGATCTCAATCCAGTAGAGCAAATTTGGGATGTGGTGTAATGGGAGATTCACATCATGGATGTGCAGCAGTTAAATCTGCAGCAACTGTGTAATGCTATCATGTCAATATGGACCAAAATCTCTGAGGAATGTTTCCAAGACCTTGTTGAATCTATGCCATGGAGAATTAAGGCAATTCTGAAGGCAAAAGTGGGTCCAACCCAGTACCTGCAAGGTGTACCTAATAAAGTGGCAAGTGAGTGTATATACATATATTATTTTTTACATTTTTTACATTTGTTTTATTATTTTATATATATATCTCTGATAGGGGAACGGAGATGTAATGTTGTGACGACATAGGGGATTTACTTGGAAGCCCCGATCATCTCTGACTTAAGAGAAAACGTCAATGAAATTGGCTAGTGGATTTTGCATACCTGAGCCACTCCCCGTGCATACGGATATAAAAGGGCGACAGGTGCGTCCACTGATTAGGTTTTACGCTGAGGAGCCGAGACGAGTCCCTGGCAACCAGCGATGGTTCAACATTGTGGCATGGGGACATAACGTCTCCGTTCCCTCCATCAGGGAACGGGGGTTACATACGTGACCTAGACGTTCCTTATCTGTCGTTCACTACGAGTTATGTCGTGACGACATAGGGGTCCTATGGAAAGCACCACAAGCTGAACCCTGTCACAACCTTGTGGCATGCAGATGTTGACAAGCGAGCGCATGACAGACAAATGCCATGCAAGAGGTTAAAACCTTCCTACCGCCCCAGCGCAAATTTGCTAACTCTGGTGCCTACCAGGACCACTGAGTACATCGCTGCTGGAGATAGCCAAGCCGCTGTTCATTTCCCCACGGAAATCGGAAGGGATTTCGACCTTCAGTGAAAGATGGCTTCAGGTCTTTCCTATTTGTTGTTACAGCTTGCCGTAACGGCAGGGAAGCGAGCCTTCCAGAGAAGGGCGGTACGGAGGCCACATCCTACCCGAAGGGAGTTAACATGTGGAGACACTGATATGGACTGGCCCAGGCTTGGGGCAGTACTACATACGACTGGACTCTGGGGCAGATCCTACCTAGGAGTAGGGAGGAGGGCTGCCAGCAGAACCTGACAGAAGCTCTGTCAAAGAGAAGACACTCTTTGTCTTCTCTTTTTAAGGTTTACCGTGAGGGAAACCTTACCGTGGAAGAATACACATATGGGATTACCCGAAGGGGAATCAGGCCATACGGACACCTAGCCCAGTACATGGGCTGACCGGAGACCCGGGCGAGCTAACACCAGTACTGGGCCTGGCGTCAGACTGTTCCGCCCATTCTGACTGCCGGGAGGGTGCTTGGAGGATTCCACCAGGGTTCACCATCTGGGGAACTGAACTGGGGGAGAAAAGAGGCGCTCGTATGGGGGAATGGCGCAACAAGCATGACACCGGCCAGTTCTTCCTGCCCATTACCTGTTACCCAACACACGGAAAGAAACTGGCTCAACGCGGAGACTGTAGAATGTTGCGAAGGTGTTCGGTGTCGCCCAGCCCGCAGCTCTGCAGATGTCTGCCAAAGAGGCGCCGTGCGCCAACGCATGGGAGGAGGCAACACTCCGAGTGGAGTGAGCCCTCACCCCCAGGGGGCACGGCTCGCCTTGAGACTGGTACGCCAAGGTGATGGCCTCCACTATCCAGTGGGCCAACCTCTGTTTGGAGACAGCCTTCCCTTTCTGCTGACCTCCGTGGCAGACAAAGAGCTGCTCAGAGCTTCTGAAGCTCCGGGTGCGGTCCATGTATATGCGCAATGCTCTTACGGGACACAGCAACGCTAAGGCTGGATCTGCCTCCTCCAAGGGCAGTGCTTGCAGGTTCACCACCTGATCGTGGAAGGGTGTGGTGGGAACCTTGGGAACGTATCCAGGCCGGGGTTTCAAGACAACGTGAGAGTAGACGCTGTTCTCGCCGTCTCCTGAGAAAGAGCAAACTCCAACATCTGCGGGTTGCCCGCGTCAGGGCCGCTTCGTTGACTTCCTGGACGATTTGGGGCCTGGGTGGGACGCGGGGGGCGCCGCTCTCCTGCGAGAGGCTTGATGTGCCGGCCTAGGTGTCGATTCAGCCTGGGGCGGAGCAGCTCTGGAGGAAGCAGGAGGGTGCCCACGGCGATGGGCAGACTGAGGCCTGGCCCCGGGGGCAGCGGTGGATGGTGCATCGTGCCGGGACAGGATGTACTGGATCGCTTGGGTTTGCTGCTGTACCACCGAGAACTGCTGGGCAAAGCCCTCGACGGTGTCACCGAACAGCCCCGCCTGAGAGATGGGGGGCGTAGAGAAAGCGTGCCTTGTCGACGTCCTACATCTCTGCCAGGTTGAGCCAGAGATGGCGCTCCTGAACCACCATGTTGGACATCGCCTTCCCGAGGGACCACGCTGTGACTTTTGTCATTCGTAGAGCATAGTCAGTTGCCTTACGCAGCTCCTGCATCAACCCCTGGTCGGTACTACCCTCGTGCACCTGTTTGAGCGCCTTGGCTTGGCGAACCTGCAGGATAGCCATAGCATGCAGGGCGGAGGCTGCCTGGCCCGCAGCACTATAAGCTTTGGCCGCGAGAGCGGCTGTCAGCTTACAGGCCTTGGAAGGGAGATGCGTACGGTTCCTCCAAGTGGCGGCGTTCCGTGGGCACAGGCACACCGCGATCGCTCTCTCCACCTGGGGAATGACTGCGTACCCCGAGCAGGGCAGCCCCACCGCACCTTCATTCTCAGAGGACGTGAACCCATCCCCCGATGCTGCGATCGACATCCTATCTACAGATGGCGCACCGAATGAAATGCTGGGTGCCCCGTGGGACGGACCAGCGAAATCACCCGGGAACCGGACGGGATGTTCGCTGCGTGAGGAGTAAGAGGTCCGTGGGGGCGTGCCCGGCGGAGAGGCTCTTACTGTAACCCTCAGATCTCCCAGAGTGCCAGCCGGCGATCCTCTGCTCGCAGAGAGACCAGCACGGGTGGCGGCAGAGGGTGCCAATCCTTTCAGAAAGGAAAGGCGTGATCGCAGCGTAATCATGCTCATATGCCCACAACATGCGCATGAGTCATCCACGAAAGCATCTTCAGCATGTTGGATGCCCAGACACTGAAGACAATGATCGTGTCCATCATCTGCAGACAGGAAATGACCGCAACCAGAAGGACACGGATGAAACGGCATCTTGAAAAAGACGCGATCATCCGTGATTTGCTCTTTTAGAATTTGTTCTCTTAGTTGAAGTGCCCAGGGGAATCGCTGATGAGAGCTGATCGCACCGTTATGCCAACCAGGCACAAAACAAAGATGAAAGGCTTTGTGGAGATCAGCACTCTTCTCATCCACTCGGCTCCAAAGCAAAAATCTAATCAGTGGACGCACCTGTCGCCCTTTTATACCCGTATGCACGGGGAGTGGCTCAGGAATGCAGAATCCACTAGCCAATTTCATTGGCGTTTTCTCTTAAGTCAGAGATGATCGGGGCTTCCAAGTAAATCCCCTATGTTGTCACGACATAACTAGTAGTGACCGACAGAAAGGGAACTCAGTTTTTATAATTTTCCTTAAATCATGTTTTTAATTGTATTATCATGTTTGTATTGTGTGTTATTGTGTGAGTTTGATTAGTTATCATTATTTATTCAAAACAACCCAACTGCAGTTTGATTGATATTAATTGGAATGATATAAATTGATATAAATTGGATTTTTTTTATAAAAAATGTAACTAAATCATAAACACTTTGATTATTACTATATTATGTGTGTGTATGTTTGTATGTGTTTTACAGTTTATAAACCATTTTCTTGTGTGATCTGACCATACATTTTTATTTGTTCTTATGTAATTATGTATTTTTTTTATTGCAACCTTAGCGTTTTTTTATGCAATCTGATTTGGATTTAACAATTATTTAATTGTTGTAACCTATAATGTAGTCAGTTTAAATCTTTTTATTACTATTACTATTACTAATATATAAACATTCGTGTTACAAGTAAGTACGTTTTAAAAACAATTTCTAGTAGGTGGGTTTATCAGATCTAGCTAATCTCATTGTGAGAGAGCAGGCATGAAGAGTTTTATAGTTGTCATTTGATCAATCCCATGAACCATGTCGAGGGAAATACGAGAGGAAGGACTCAGGTTTCAGCGGAGTAATTAGGTTTCCCAGTCACTAATTACCTCCACATATTACAAGGATGATTGACTGTCATTTACGCGTTTTAATCTGGATAATATTTTTAGGAATAGCAACTGTTTGTCATAGAAATTAAGTTTAGATGCTCAGACATGAGACTTGATTTTGTGGTTTACCCATAGTTTCATGCAGTTTTGGAGTTTTTTTGGCTTTCAGCCTTTAGTTTTTTATATAATTTACCAAGTCCACATTTGAAGAAAGCGTGTGACTCTCCCAGCACTATTACTGCTACAAAAGGCTTTAAAACAAACAGTACTTCAAGCACTTAACCCTTATTATTTATTCATCCCGTCAAACACATCATCTAGTAACTGAAGAGGGGTTAATAGCAGGCTGGCTCAGGTATGTTGTTAAAAATGGCTTTAACTGTCCATGAGCGTGTTAGAAAGAAAGCGTACTGTTCGCTCGCCGCTCTTAATGTCACTATCATGGGCGAAACGCTCTGTCAGTGGTAATCAAATACGGCTGAAGTTATTTGTCCTGTCAACAGAAGGAGCTCATCCAAACCCCAACGAGTTTGGTCCACCTCGACATTAAGCTGTGGACAAATATTGCATTGTTAAAATCATCTCCTGAAAGACAACTCTTCAACAGTCAAGCATACAAAAGTGATACTTACCATTTGATTATATTTACTACTCAAGTAAATTACTATGAAATGGTCTACAATCTATTTTAGTTTGTATCATGAGAATTATATAATGGTGAAGCAATGTTATGAGGCCCTCAAATTTGATTAAAAACAAATTTACTTTCAATAAACCTAATTTTGCAAGAGATAATGTTGTTTACTGGGATTTTACAACCCCATGTATTATCATGTAGATTTTGTAGATCTTTCACAGCAAGCAGTGATTTGTTTGAAATCCAATTTTTTGTCAAATTCATTTAACTTTAATTAGTGTTTTAAAATGTATAAAGTGCTTTTATCGATTGCTTCAAAACATCTCTACAAAAATATTACAGTAATACTGTCTTAAATTAAATGACTAAACCATTTACCAATTTAATTTAAATAATAATAATACAAATAAAGGTACTTAAAAGGTTCTTCACCGCGATGCCATAGAAGAATGCCATACCATTTTTGGTTTCACAAAGAACCATTCACTCAACGGCTCTTTTTTATAATCTGAAGAACCTTCTTTCGCCACAAAGAACCTTCTTTGAAACAGATGCTAAAGGTTTTTTATGAAACCATTTAGACAAAAAAGGTTCTTCTTGTGGCATCGTGAAGCACCATTATTTGTAATAATATACATTTTGTGTAATAATTGTATATATATATATATGCCCTTGCACTCTTAAAACATATATATTTAAAAAAATTAATTTATGACATAATTTGAGAACCTTTTAATTCATATAATGCCATACACCTTTACAAATAGTGTAAAAGTTAGTGTAAATTGTTGTAATTGACCATTCACAAAGAGCTTGATTGACAGGCGATCTGATCAATCAGAACGAGAAATATTATGAGCTGCCGCTGCTATCCGCCATCTTGTCTGACAGCTACGGCCTGTCTCCTTAGAAATACATGTTAAAACAGGGTAAAAAAGATTGACTGAATTAAAACTTTTTCAATATAACAAAATATAGATATGTGCGGAGGGTTAAGCTGTGCTGTTGTTGGCTGCCACGGTAACGTTATTCCTTTAAATACTGCCATCCTCCAGCGTCGCCATGGTGAGAGTTTCTCTCGACTCCGCCTCCAGCCCCCAGTCTCTGAGGCCCGGACTCCGCCTCGGCCCGTTGACCGTCAGCTCCACCGTGGCTCCTGGCTCCCTCCTTTCCACCATGGCCCGGCAGTCCACTAGCTCCGCTGGGCTCTCTCGTCCCTGTCGCTCCGTCTTGGTCCGGCGTCGACCATCCTGCACCTCGGGACTCCACTCCTCTGGCTACGTCTTGTCCCTTCGTCCCTCCGTCCCTACGACTCCTTCAGGCTCCTTCATCACCTTGGCTCCTCCTCTCTCATCTGTCACTCTGGCTCCACTGCGGCCTCTCGGATCCACGCCTTGGCTGCCGGCAGTATCTGCTTTGCCTAGGACCCTGGATCCTCCCCGTCGCTCTTCGGTTATTCCTTCACCGCCTCGGGCTCCTCCTCCACCTGCTCTGCCACTCCAGGGTCAGCCCCCTTGAGTCAGCAGCCATTCCTCCTCCAGGCTCCTCCTGTTGCGGCCCCCTCCTTTCTCCTCCCTGGCTTCTCCCTTCTTCATCACCTCACCGGACTCTGTCTGCACACTCTTTTTATTGTTACGATTGTTACGGCGCAGGACTCGCCTTCCGAGAGGAGGGAGTATTGTCACACCCCTGGACTGTTTTGTTGTGTTTTTGCCCCATGTGTTCCATGACTCAGTTTCTCCCAAGACTGATTAGTTTGATTATTAGTAGATTCCCTGTACCTGTCTTGGTTATTATGCTGTCTTCTTAAGCCCCTGTCCTTTCAGTTCTTGTTTGTCGGGTCTACTTTGTTGCTACGTGTGCGTGTGTGCTTCTACCATTGTGAATTATCTTCTGAGTTCCTTGATTAAAGCCTGTTTAATGTTTCCTCGACTCCTGCGTGTACCTGCATCAGCACAGTTTGTGACAGTAATATGCTTATGACTCACGAATGCAATGCTCAGTTAACTGAAATAAACCAGACTTGATGACGTATGCAGCATACAAATGTGACCTCCGGAGGATGCAGTCTTCAGTTTGAGAAATGGCCATTTTGTCTACTGTTCTGCAGAGTTTATCTCCAAAATCACCTGACTGTAGTTTTCTAGTTATCCTGAAGACCTTGACTAGCTTCAGCTGTGATTTATTAGAGTTAGAGTTGAACACTAGAGAACTGTGAATAACTCTTCAATAGGATAACCTTGTTGAGCTGCTTTTCTGTGTTTCTTTACAGAACCACCTTTGCACAACTTATAAGTGTTGCGATTTTGAGACTTTTCAGACCCCTTACAACAGCAGTGTTGCTGATTCTTTAAAATGTTTTCTCCTAGTAATGGATGATATGTGGCACCAAAGCATTTAGCTTGAGAGCCCATAATGCAGGGGTCACCGAACTCGGTCCTGGAGGGCCGATGTCCTGCAGAGTTTAGCTCCAACTTGCCTCAACACACATCCCGGGAAGTTTCAAGTATACCTAGTAAGACATTGATTAGCTGCTTCAGGTGTTTTTGATTAGGGCTGGAGCTAAAATCTTCAGGACATCGGCCCTCCAGGACCATGTCTTGTGACCCCTGTTATAATGGAACACCAGGAACATTAAAGAACCAGAGAACAATGTACTGTCCACTTTTAGGAGTAAACAGCACAATGTTCTCTTACCAGTCTATAATTGTTTCAAAACTCCCAGTTTCAAACTGAGTTTCTAAATCAGTTCAATAAAAGAACCATTTTGTGTTCCTAAAAAAACTTTTGGTTTTCTTCCACTATAAAAAAGATTTGTGCAATAGAAATGTTCCATGGACGTTAAAGGTTCTTCATTGAACTTAGGGCCATCACTAGATATTCTGGGCCCTGTGCACTGAGGAGTGTGAAACTGAATTCATGTTCAGTGGGGTAGTGGGTTGAGGGGCACTATCTCAAAAGGGCCCCTGATGCTCTGTTCCACTATTACCCCCTGTCCAATGCCCCTGGAACCATAGATAAACTTAACTAAACGTAAAACGTTTTATTTTTCAGCCAATAAATTGTTCTCGATAAGAAGACGACGATTCTTTACTGTCCCTAAAGTACGTCAAAGAGGTTTACAAATGTCCACAAAACAGCCTTACTTTGTTGGAAGCCCTCATTTTTAAAAAAGAACTCTCATCATTATGTATTTACACATGCAGAGCAACTGCTTTCTCTTCATCCAGTCATGACTGTCTCATCATCTCATTAGCAGCATGTCTCCTTCTAAAATTAAAGGTCATCCTCTCATTTTGCTACTGTTTGATCATATTTCTTCTGTCTGTTGATAAGAGCGGGTTTGAGAGAGCAGACACGAGACCCACGGTGGCATGCAGCATGTGTCACACGCACGATTACGGCAGCTCCTCAGACACGCTCGGCGTTCTCGGCACACAGATTTTATTAATCTGTCCTTTGGGAGCTTTCCATGCTGCTCAATAACTGCCTTCAGATCCCACTAGACACTTGAGCATGATAGAGAGCGCTTCTCTCTCACGGATCCCCTCAGCTTCTTACCAGATTAACCGCACAATCCATTAATAACAATCTTCACCCCCGGCTCATTTTGAGCACTTTATTTCAAGTGACATTAATTTTAACTGCAAATACATTGGGGGGTGTAATGACAGCACAGATATTAATTAATTGCATGTGTAATTGCAAAATTAAGTTTTGGAAAGTTGGTAATGATCTGTGGAATTACAAGATGTGCTCACATTATGAGGGAAAGAGGGACTTTTGACTAGCCGCCACCTCATTTTCTTCGGCAAAGACTCGGTGGCCATTGGAGGTTTTGTATCCCTCAGTAATCTTCCTGTCATGCCTATCACTTATGTCTGACCATCAGTTTGCAGGAGAAATCCTCCATTGATTTCAACTTTGCCACTTTAATTAACTTTGGCCTCAGATAATGGGGATCTAACGTCAACTCTGGGAAAGTTGGATGAACGTTGCTAATTTCTGGTTTTGTCAGACAGTAGGCTGAATTGGCTGTAAAAGCCTAGTTTAATTGTTTATTGTCTGGAGGTTTTGGGAGCAGATGTGAGGTGGACCTGCTGCAGTTTGATAGGAGGACTGCCATTGTTGAGTTGAGGAAGAATTTATGTTGGTAAGAAGGACAGAGTGCCATCGGGTAAGTAACGGGTTATCAAACAAGGAGTCGTGTAATTCATAGTTTTGGAATGATTTCTGCGCCATAGGAAATGTAGTTTCTCAAAGGATTCAAATTTGAGAGTTAAATATGCTGAATCAATCCGATTTGAGGGAAATACATCTTGCATGTGAAAATGCCAAAAGCCTTTTTCAACTGTAATTACAACTAAAGCGTGTCTTCTTTTCGCATTAGCTTTATTAACAATCATCAAACTTCTGTATGGAATAACTTCTCGATTAACAAAGTTCAAGTTATGTTAATGTCTAAACTAGGACTGAAAAACACAATAGCTGTGATTAATACGGACTGTTCAAAACATTATTGCATTATTCAATTAAAATAATGAATACATGGTTATTGTTTATTTAAAAGTAAAAGTTGTAAGTTTGAACATGCTTTGTAATTGTTGTTAAAAAATCATTTGCAGTTTAAGCATAAATAATGGATTTTTAAAGATAACCCATTTTATAAAGGTACTATTTAAAATGTTCTTCCTTTTTTGTTGAATCTACATTATTTTGGGGATTCAGTGTATATATATATATATATATATATATGATTACAAGATTTAATGTTAGGGTGAATTAATTATTATTTTTTTGTATTATATTTAAATTTTATATTAATTTTATATTTTTAAATTATAATTATTTTATATTTTTATATATATTTTTAACCCGTATACAGTATATTCTAGAAATAGAGGACATTTTCTGCCCTACCCATACTTTTTCCAAAAATAGGTGCACAAAAACTACAATGTGGTTGTTGTGTACAATTAAGTTGTCTTAAAATGCAAATTATTTTAAAATGTGGTTTCAAATTAGTTAAAATTGTATTAGTTAAAAATCAACCAATCCCCTTATAATTAGCATAAAATAGCATAAACATGTTTAAATGTATTAATTAATTTGACATTATAGTAATTGTGCAGCTCCGTTGCATCCCACATGTGTTCTATTCTGTTTCCAGAACCTATTTGCTTGATTTGAGAACAATTTGTGAAAAACCACAGATCACATGACAAACCGGAAGTTGCATCATCAAGACATTAACAGTATGGCCAGAAGAAAAGTTAGTGCCTTCTATTATTTCCTATATTGTTATCATCAGCATTGCTTGTCTTCGTCCATTTATTTTAATTTAAATTTTTCACATTTTCCTTTTATTGGTAACAGGGTTTCATGATAGTCATTACATATAATAAAAAATATTGTACAAAAAATTGTCTTTGATTGTTAAGATGGACAAATACAGTTCTGGGGGTACATTGTCTATTTTCTACATTAATAAAAGAAAATGTAAATAAATAAGTAAATAATAATAATAAAAAAAATTATAATCTTGATAAACTGATTTTCAGAGCAAAATAAAAATATGAATTTTTGTAGGACGTTATTGATTGTCATATATTATAATTCAGGATTGTTTCCAAATTAAGATTTGCTTGTAATTTCAGAATTTAAAAAAGGCAACAAAAAAGCAACGCCAGGAACATTTGCTATTTGATTTAGTTGTTTATGAATGCAGAAGTTCTAGACTCCAAAGTCTCATCGTAACAGCTCACGTGGTGCATCTGTGTGGTATGGACTGAGTTAAAGCCAAGGTATAGTTCCTCCTTTATCTCTATAACTGCATTAGCTCCGACGTGCTCCGCTGCTCCAGCCCTTGGGCAGTGAAAGGGTTAAGTGCGATGCTTCTGATAGTTTGTATGTTTCTCATGCAGTTCTGTTTACCCAGAGAGAAAGGCTTTTATTCAGGGGGGAGGCTCATCTGTTTGTTTCCCAGGAGTGTCCTCCTCTACAGGTACAAATGACTTGTTGTTCCCGCATCCCGTCTGCTTCCTTGGCGACGGATAGACGAGAAGTGCCGTGTGAGTGAGTGAGACTCGAATGTGATCTGGGTCACTCCTGTGGCAGGCTGTGGAGACACAGACACACACACATAGAGAGGCACTCTCTCAGGCACATTCTCACACACTGGCTATGCCAACCTCGTTCTCAGCGTCCCATTCTGATAGGAGAGCAGGTGAGCACATCCCTGAGTACCGACCACAGCTGCTCTTCACGTGTTGCAGTTTATGCAAAGTCAGTCCAACGAGAACGGCCCTTTACACTGGACGACAGAGGATGTACTGTACTTACAGCTAGGTGAAAATCCAGAGCATGCGTCAGCTACTGCGCTATTCTGTGTAGCTCCTCGGCACTACAGAAAAACTAGAACACTCCTATTACAGTCAATGGTAAAACTCCTCCATGAGCAGCGCAAAACTTGAAAAAGTAACAAAAAGTACCATTGTAACGAAACTAAAACACTTCCATTAGAATCAATAGTATAACTGCACTGTGAGCAGTGCATAACTAACAAAAGGTACCAAAACGTATAGCTGTAACAAAACTGTAACACTCATATTACAAGCAATAGTTTAACTGCACTGTGAGCAACGCAAAACTAACAAAAAAGAGTACCAAAAAGTACCATTGTAACAAAACTGTAACACTCAGATTATAATTAATGCTTTAATTCCACTGTGAGTGATGCAAAAATAACAAAAAAGTACCAAAATGTACCACTGTTACAAAGCTAAAACTATAACTGCACTGTGACTGACGCAAAACTAACAAAAAAAGTAAAATTTTAACAAACTGTAACATTCAAATTAGAATCAACAGCACAACTGTGAGCGATGCAAAACTTACGAAAAAATACCACTTTAACAAAACGGTAACAAACCAATTAGAGTTAACAGCATAGCTTCACTGTGGGTGGCACAAAGCTAACAAAATGTAGGAAAAAGTACCATTGTAACAAAATTAAAACACTCCCATTAGAAACAAATTGCATAACTGCACTGTGAGCAATGCAAAAAAACAAAAAACAAAAAACAAACGTACCACTGTAACAAAACTGCAACACGCCCATTAGAATCAACTGCACAACTGCACTGTGAGTGATGCAAAACTAACAAAAAAGTACAAAAAATTTCCACTGTAACAAAACTATAACACTCCCATTAGAATCAACGGCATTGTTGCACTGTGAACAGTGCAAAACTAACAAAAAATAAGCAAAAAGTGCCACTGTAACAAAACTGTAACACTCCCATTAGAATCAACGGCATAGTTGCACTGTGAGTGATGCAAAACCAACAAAAAAGTACCAAAAAGTGCCACTGTAACACAACTGTAACACTCCCATTAGAATCAACGGCATAGTTGCACTGTGAACAGTGCAAAACATCTCAGGTTACGTATGTAACCATGGTTCCCAGAGTGGGGAACGGGACACTGCGTCCCCTAGGGGTCGCTATGGGGAACGCCTTCAGCGTGACTCGTGTCTGAAGATACATATGTAAAAACACCACCTGTTGGCCGGCGACAGCCCATGACGTCACTACCGCCTAGAGGTCTGCACGGGCTCAAAACTGAAGCCCGAACCCGGCCCGTACCCGAGATCGTCTGACCCGACCCGACCCGAGCGGCACGGTTAAATTTAGAGCCCGAACCCGACCGAGATCCCCCAACGAATAGCCAACAAAAAGGAAAAAGGCTGCATTTCACGATTGCATGCAAAGAAATAGATTAATCAAGGCTCTGCCATTTCACAAACATTTACCAGTTATGAAAGTTTGTGAACATCAGGTGCAGCGGTCGCATACATTCTGCCGAGTTTATGAATTTTGTATGGACAAGAAGATCATTCTTCCACCGTGCAAATTATGGTCATTTTTTGTCAGTTAAGGCTCGTTAGCATTCTGTCTACTTTAAATCAGACATAAGATCTTAAATAAGATTGTATTTATTTGAATGCATTAATCATTTATTTGAATTAGCGAGAGAGAGAGAGAGAGAGAGAGAGAGAGACCGAGAGAGAGAGAGAGAGAGAGAGAGAGAGAGAGAGAGAGACCGAGAGAGAAGGGGAATGTTGCGCGTGCATGTGAACCCTGCGTCTGCTCTCTCTACAAGCAATGAGGCTTAGTTACTTCAAAAACAGCGATTTTGCCGCCTCATTGCAGATAAATATAATGTTGTGACTTGCGAGTCAGTAGCCTGTCGAAGCTATTTTACTAATAAAAGTGTCCGTGATGTTTGTGCTCTGCGCGATCTCTGATATCTGTGGGCAATGTGTGTGCGTGCGTCTATGAAAGCAGCAAAGCCTCTGCATATAGTTTTGGCTACAAACCCGAACGCTATACCCACGCCACCATGCTGAGGGGAGTGCAAGCCATTGACATTATCCCCTACGGCCAGACAGCCTGAGCTACATACCCTAAGATCCTTACCTGCTGGGTGCCGGAACTACCGGACCCAGGGTAGAGCTCAAAGGTCTGGAATCAGAAGGATTCCTTTAAGGGCATATGGCCAAGCACCTAGTGGTAGTAACTAGGTCCTGGCCGGTCACTCAGAAGCTACCGCTTGCTCTGCACAAGCTTGCTGAGGGATCTGTCTCAACAGACCCTTTGGTAGCGACACCATTTTTTTTTTGTTTTTTGACCCAAAATATATGGCTCAAAGAGACTGGGGCCCAAGGCACAAGCTGGGGCTTTGACCAACTCAAAAAAGGGCACGAAGCTGTGCGCGTAACCCTACTGTACAGGATTTTTAGAAAGAATGCAGAACCTTGATGTGCGAACTTACCCCTTGAGTGGATTTTTAAAAAGTGCCCAAAGACTAGCGTGCGCACTTACCATAACATGGATTTTTAGAAAAGAACGCAGAACACTTGATGTGCGATCTTAACCACTGAGTGGATTTTTTAAAAAGTGCCCAAAGATATTAGCGTGTGCACTTATGTAGATGGGTAACGTTCTCTGGCTCCGGGGCGGAGAACTACTCACTCTTTAGAGTAAGAGGGAACTCAGACGCTCAGAAGGGAGCGGCATGCTCATAAATGACCGTCTATGGTGAGGGGAGCAATGCTAGCTCGACCAACAAAGAGAGAGACCTATCACAGAGCTCTGGGGAGCGGAGACACTCATTCTTCAGAATGAGAGAGGACTCAGATGCTCAGAAGGGAGCGGCATGCTCATAAGCGACCCTCTAGGTGAGGGGAGCAATGCTAGCTCTACCGACAGCGAGCTCTGTAGAGTGGAGAAATCAACCCTCAGAATGAGAGGGAACTCAGACGCTCAGAAGGGAACGGCACGCTCATAGGTGACCCTCGTTAGTGAGGGGAGCAGTGCTAGACCAATGAGGAGCTCTAAGAGTGGAGAACTCATCCCTCGGAGTGAGGGGACTCAGATGCCCAGAAGGGAGCGGCATGCTCATAGGTGACCCTCTATGGTGAGGGGAGCCATGCTAGATTGACCAATACGGAGAGCGACCTATCACAGAGCTCTGGAGAGCGGAGAACTCATTTGTTAGAATGAGAGGGAAACTCAGATGCTCAGAAGGGAGTGGCCTGCTCATAGATGACCCTCTAGGTGAGGGGAGCAACGCTAGCTCTACCCACGAGGAGCTCTGGAGAGCGGAGAAACCATTCCTCAGAGTGAGGGAACTCAAACGCCCAGAAGGGAACGGCATGCTCATAAATGACCCTCTAGGTGAGGGGAGCAACGCTAGCTCTACCAACAGCGAGCTCTGGAGAGCGGAGAACTCTTTCCTCAGATGAGAGGAAACTTAGATGCTCAGAAGGGAGCGGCATGCTCATAGGTGACCCTCTAAGGCGAGGGGAGCAATGCTGGCTCGACCAACTAGTCGCATGAAGAGGTCCTGATAAGGACCTATCGGATTTCCCAGGGATTTGCAGACCAGAATAACCTGAAGACCAAGGAGGTTCCACAGAAACCTCCGAGGAGACCTCGGGTCCGGACCATCAGTAAGGCAGTTTTGATGAACATAGAACCTGACCAAAGTCATCATAGGTCCGGTCTGACTGCAGTCTAGGTTCCCACCTAACCTCGGTCAGGTGGCGGAGATGGTGGTTGCAGGGGAATTGGAGAGGGGAAGCCGATTTTTGATAAGGCCCCCCCGACCCGCTCGAGCTGTGGATTTATGGCCAGAAAGATTTATTTTTATGATCCATAACTTCCAATAACTCGTTCAAATGCAGTGCAGGAGGATTGAGAGGGTTCAGTCTCAACTTCCTCGCCCTCAAACATCTCCTGCTTTTCCTGGGCATAACCCAGCAGAGCACTAGCCGCTGAATCTGATGATGTCAGAAAGATCGCATCATCACAATCCAGCAGCTCACTCACGTCCTCGGCTGACGCGCGGGAAAAGGGGCGGTCCCTCTCTAACTCATCGGCCATATCCAACTGCGAACCTCACGATTTAAATTGCCTTCGTGCCTCGGCAGCGGTGGGTCCCGTATCGCGGGAAGCAGATGGCTGCCCCTCTTTCCTTGAAAAGAGGGACAGACGAGAGCGGAGCTTTTTCATAGAGAATCGCTCACAATGCGCGCAGATTGCCCCCTCAAGGACATCACGTGCGTGCTCCTCGCCCAAACAAAAGACGCAACAATCGTGTGTGTCATCGGGTGTCAAATAAGGAGGACACGGATCCACACACTTCTTGAACGCCTTGCTAGTGCTCGCCATGATAAATAAAGGAAAACTGTATTCCTACCAGAATGCACGCTTCAAACAGACCAGTCAGTGAAGACGAAGAAGAAGATGATGTATTCTCCTGGCGGTCCTTATATTGTGGTCGCGCCAGTAGTGACGTCATGGGCAGTCGCCGGCCAACAGGTGGTGTTTTTACATATGTATCTTCAGACACGAGTCACGCTGAAGGCGTTCCCCATAGCGACCCCTAGGGGATGCAGTTCGAAGTTCCCATGAAGGGGAACTAACAAAAAAGTACCAAAAAGTGCTACTGTAACAAAACTGTAACACTTCCATTAGAATCAACGGCATAGTTGCACTGTGAACAGTGCAATACCAACAAAAAAGTACCAAAAGGTGCCACTGTAACAAAACTGTAACACTCCCATTAGAATCAACGGCATAGTTGCACTGTGAGTGATGCAAAACTTAAAAAAAAGTACCAAAAAGTGCCACTGTAACAAAACTGTAACACTCCCATTAGAATCAACGGCATAGTTGCACTGTGAGTGATGCAAAACTTAAAAAAAAGTACCAAAAAGTGCCACTGTAACAAAACTGTAACTCTCCCATTAGAATCAACAGCATAGTTGCACTGTGAATAGTGCAAAACTAACAAAAAATACCAAAAAGTAGCATTGTAACAAAACCGTAACACTCCCATTAGAATCAACATGAATCCTTAAGTCCAAATCAAATCTCGAGTCATTGTTATCAAAGTCGAGTCGCAAGTCTTCTTTGATTATGTCGAGTCAAGTCAAAAGTTCTCAAATTTGGGACTCAAGTCTGAGTCAAGTCTCGAGTCATGAAACTCAAGTCCACAACTCTGCTAATAAACAACTAGTTAAGAGACCCTAAAATAAATTGTTACCAAATTTTCTTTAGCCCTCCTCTACCCCAGCACCACCTGTATATATCTTCGAAAGATAAAGCCTTCCTACACACCATTCTCATAAATAAAATGCTGTTAAATCTGTTCTGGAGTTGTCGTTTAAATATGGTAAAAATTCAGTACAATTATATACGTCTACAGTTCTTAAGTAGTTTTGCTTCAGGGCCCATATAAGTACACTGGACACCAAGTTGTGACTCAACACTGTACCAATTTTTTTTTACTGTTTTACTGTCCCAAAAAATCTAGCAAGTTACCTAACAGATACATTCCACTTCATTGTTTATACCTTTCTCTTGCTAACCCTCATCTTGGATATATGTAAATGCATACGTTGCATGAATGCACACTACTGGCAGAAGTTGTGCAGTAGGATGAATTGGCCACTTGGAATCCGCTACAAATCTGATTTACTATCTACATTTTTTCCCTTATGAATTATTATTATTTTATTTTTTTACACCATTATATATACCTATATGTATACTTGGGCTGTTGCTTAAAATTTATAAAATTACAGAAAAAAAAATCAATACAATACACTATGAATGTAACAAACATTCAGCTTAAGGTAGCAACAAGATCAAGTTAAATCTCAAAATAACTCACACACCTGAGTTATGTGGGGTTTTGTAAATTAAACAGAATCTGTTGTGACGTCAGTGTTGGGAGATATGGAGCTGCCTGTTGTGTATAAGAGTAGACATGCATTCACTTGATGAAGTACATCACAGTTTAAAATGGCGGCAAGGATTCCTTCTCGGGGAACTGTGTAGGGAAATAAGCAAATGTATGTCTAAAAGTGTAGTAATTGTTTAAATAAAGCAACATACTGGTAGCACTCTGGTTGTAGCTAACTAGCTAGCTAGCCAATAAACCACTACGCAAAACACACTGTGTTGGAGCTGCATATGAACCTGTATTAATTATAGCTCCCATTTATTTTACCTTGTACACTTTTGCTAATGGTTTTTGAAAGGGATGTCAGTTAACCTTTTTGGCTAACTCTGTCAAATTTGGCTAGCTCCTACCAAGTGACAATTAATTGTACATGCATTCTTTGACATAATAAAAAAAAAAAGATATGGAACGTGTTTTCTACTCTCTTTTAAAAACTGACAAGCTTAATAATTGTGCTGTCCCAATGTTTTATTCATTTCATTTCATTTCATCATTTGCATTTAGCATGTCCCTATCATAACAGACCTGCTACCCATTTTTGTGCTGTGACTCATCTTACCATCTGATACCACTATATCATGCATGGTACCAGCATGGTACTTTTTTTTTTCATAGGGGAGCATGGCTAAACTAAAATACTCACTGTAAACAACGTATCTGCAGAGCAGACAATATTGCTGATTACTATGGTAGGGTTTTAGTGTTGTTTCAGTTTTTATTTTTTTTATGTGATTTCCATCAGATAAAATGGTGACCGGGGATGCTAAAAGAACAAAAGCCAAAATCGCATAAAAATCATGTGAGGGAAGATTACTGTATTACAAGTCTTGTGAGGTTTGTCATCTTATCATTTCATATCATTCATTTTCATTGAAGTTAAACCTTTTGTGATACTTTTATGTTGCGTTTTTTTGTTCCTTCGTGGCTTGACTTACATTATTTGGGAAAGAGCAGCGTGAACATTCTGCAAAATAATTTCTTTTACTTTTTCACAAAAAATAATGAACACTCCAAAATTGTGACTTGTGATTATCAAAAAGTCAGTTTGATACAGTAATCTAATATTTCGCAATCTAATATCACAGTATTTTAGTTTTACCACCTGCATTTGTTTTACTGACCACAAAGTTACAGTAAATATCCAGAACTCCTCCAAACGCAGTTGTGTGAGACCTCTGCCAGATCTAAAGAATCTGATAGAGGGATGGACTATTGCATTTTATACACTGTTTACACCTTTTTTCTTGATCTTTGAGCTATGTAGGGATCGAGTTTCAGGCAAAATAAAGGCCGGGGGACAGAGGAGAGGAAAAAAGCAGCGCTCTCCCAAAGCTGGTCGGGATTGAAAAGCGAGACCGGTGCTGACAGCTAAATACGCTAATTTTCTTCTGGGAGCAGAGTTTGTCTTTCCAGTGCGGTGGGCAATCAGCAGATACCGTAGAGGCCTTGTACCCTGTCCAGTGTGGTGATGGCAAAGGACCAGATGAGAGCAACTGGAAGAACTCGAGAAAAAGTTTAGCTTTACCTTGTATAACGTTGACAGGCAAAGCTGACTTGCTACGTGAAAGATGAAGCTATAAGGCAATCATATTGTGTTGCCATATAAGTTATTTTGAGAGTTAAAATCTGGGGCGGCGAAATTTTTCGTCACTATGACACCAGTAATTTGACGTAATTATTGCTGCTTTCCAATATGAAGGCTAATACGTGTGCTATTTTAGTTTTTTTTTAACTTATAGGCTGAGTGAATACAATGGTGAATACAAGTTTTTTTTCTTCCCTCTTGTGTTAAAGCTGCATTAGAGTAGTGATTACCTATAATATAGGCTCTTATCTGCTCTGGGTACTGCTTCATTACACCCACTGTATTCCTTACAGTGCTATGAAACCTGAATCAAAGGGCCGTTTTAAATGTTAAGAGCTAGTTTGGATTCATTTGAACTTACGGACACTGGCACACAAAGCAGCATTCACTACAGTAAGCCTCAGTATGGCCAATCGTCAACTTGGTAAAATGATAAAAATATACATGAATAGCATATACACAATAATAAATCATAAAATAAATAAATAATTATGCTATGCTAACAATTTAGTGAAGAGACTGATTCTCACTATTAACTAGTTGCTTATTAAAATGCACGACTAGCAAATTGGCTGTTTATTAATACTTATAAAGTACACAGTTATGCCTTATTCTGCACAACCATGTTTTAGATCACTTAATCCAACCTCATACCTAAATTTAACAACTATCTAGATATCGATAAGCAGCAAATTAGAAGTTAAATTAAAAGTAAATTAGGAGTTAATTGAGGCAAAAGTCATAGTTAATAGTGAGAATTGGTCCCCAAACTAAAGTTAAACAAATACATATTTATTAATTGTATATACATAATAAAACAGATATGCAATGCCCCCCCCCCCACACACACACACACTTTCTGCTTATTTCTGACAAGAAATCAGGTCAGACATAAAATCACTAATACAAAAATAAAATAAATAGATAAATAAAATTGAAAAGTGCATATATATGTATATTTATTTAAATATTTATTATTTGACTATTATATATAGTAGTCAACATTTCAAGTGGATAAAAAAGTTCATTAAAGTTTTCCAAAGACACGAATGCATTTTGGTTTTAGGAAAACACTGAGGAAATGTTTTGATAAACTTCAAATGTTGACAACCGTATACTGTATATATATATATATATATATATACTTGAACCACATCTCCTACATAATCCTATAGCACAACATGCCGCTACGACTCCAACCAACAAAGAGCATCTAATATTTTCATGTTATATTGTGTCATTTATTTAATGTGACAACTTCAGAGTTTGCCCGAAGCAAACGTGTGCTTGAGCCTACATCAGCACTTAAAACTTATAAACAAGAGTTACAGAATAATAATTCACTCACATTGCACATCTACGAAGTGTGTAGGGGGTAGGTATGGACCCTCATTAGTGTATAAAGAGTCACTAGGGGGCAGTGCCACTGCATAGCCCTAAGTAGAGTGGACAAACTAACTGAGCAATGTTTTTTGTATTGATCATTAGTTTACAACACACTCAGGGTATTTTAAAAGAGTGTGTTTGAATTGGTGATGTTTTTCAGAGCATATTTAGATATTAACAATATGTACAAAAGCTGATACAAATACAATTTTCAAATACACCTTTTTCCACTTTGAAAAGTGGAATGCCACAGCTAACGATTTAATGACCCCAAATATGAAAGAATACAGTATTTATAATCGCCTACATCTAAATTATCTGTAGGCCTCTTTTGACCTAAACTGAATTGAAAAGCAAAACAAATCTCTGACGTTTGAAACTCAAATGCGTCGGTTTAAGGGTTTACAAAACTTTCTCGGTGACATCATTCTAGTCACAGATGTTTTCTTGACTTTGAGGAGAGGACAAAACAGGGCAGTAAACCCGGGCCAGCTTGTGGTGAGGCCGTTACCCACAATTCACAGAGGCGCCGGATGGTTCCCACTAGGTTCTGGTCGGCTTGGAAACGGCAACTTATTAATCTTGTGATGGAAGGCCAGCTGCAGCCGTGGCAGTTACCGTATTTCACCATCAACCTGCTCCTGGGAGTGGCTTGTTGGCATTTAACTGGATCTCTTTCGCTTGTTCGCATCGTACGTTTGCACGAAGCGAAATATTCTGGAAATACGTCACTTGATAAAACCACTACAAACTCCCCCTCCCATTCCCTCTCTTTAAAACCGTGCTGATTAGGTTTACTAATTCAGAGAGACTGCTTAGTTTCCAACTTTAATGATATTCCCGCGGCATATCACCCGCGGTTGCCTGGAGACCGGATTTGAGCTCGGCCCCTCATTCGATTCCCACACATCAGAGCCCTGAAAAGCAATTTTTTCTCCTCGAGCTTTTGATGCAGGCTCCTCTGAAACCCTTCCCCCTGCTGTGTCAGTATGGGTGGGCAGAACGCGGGCAGAATGGGCCAGGAGGTGAAGGGGAGGCCTGTGGGTTGCTGGTCACACATCAAGGCCTGAAAACAAAGGCCCCGGGAACCTTCCTTACAAACACAAATTCGGCGCTCTGAAAGTAAATGCGCGAGCCTCCGTTCCTTAAGGGTGCAGACATCGACGCAGGAAAAGGCCCTGCTGCAAACGTTGCTTTAGCGGCAACAGGTCGCTCAGCGAGACAGAATTTAACCGTCTGTCGCGAACTTTGTAAGTTCGGGCCTTGGCATAAGTTTGTGGATTTATTGAAGCAATGTGATCGCTTCCAATGAAATTGTGCCACTTCGAGGTTTTAACAATGACGAAAAGTGAAATGTGTTTACAATTTGTGATTTGAAAGTTGTGCTTCTACAAGACATTGTCTCTTTCACGCAAACTGATAATTTTCTGCTTATTAATAGTTAGTAAGGTAGTTGTTGAGTTTAGGTTTTGGGTAGGATTAGGGACATAGTATTTGGTCATGCAGAATATGTGCTTTATTTGCACTAATAAATAACATTAACAATATGCATGCTAATAAGCAACTAACTAGTGAGAATTGGTCTCTATACAAAAGTGTTACCAATGAACCAATACACACTTTTATGGAAAGATTCCTGTTACTCTTCCATACTGTTGTTAACCAGTCAAAGTATCGGGAAATGTCTTAAATGTGGCCTTGGTAGAGATGTATTTATTGATTTATTGAAATAAAGTTTTTGCTTCCAATGTAAGGTATTCCCTTCGAAGTGTAAACAACAACAACAAAGTCAAATGTGTTTACATTTTTTACTTTTAGTCAAAAACTTTAGTTTGAAAGTTAAAAGAAATTACCTCTTGGTTTGAAGTTTTCGCTTTTATCAAATGTATTCACTATGAGGTATTTACAACGTCAAAACGTTAAACATTTGCACTTTGTTGATGTTTTTTTTTGTACTAAAAATAAAAATAAATAATAATAATAATGTACAGAATCGTTTTACTCCAACAAAGTTTTGGAATGTTTCTAACATGTGGTCTTGTTAGAGATTCAGTTATGGTTTTAGTGAACCAAAGCTTTTACAATAAAATGTCATCACTTTGAAGTGTTACCAGCAACAAATACTGACATGTCTTTACACTTATAGTGTTTAGACAAAAACGTCCAATTTTGAAAGCTGTGCTTTTACAAGAAATTGTCTTTTGCTTTAGAGAATTGTGTGTGACGTGGCCTTAATATATGGCCCAATGTGTTCCTGGTTGCACTTTATTTTACAGCATGTGTACTTATGTGTACTTACAATGTACTTACCTAAGAATACTGTAATATGAGGTAACTACATGGTAAGTTAGCCATTTATGCACATGGAACAGGACTGCTGTTGTATTTATTCACTATGAGGTGTAAGGTATTAACAAAATGTTAAAATGTTACACTTTTTTGATGTTTTTTTGTTCTAAATTTAAGAAAAATGAATTGGTTCTTTCACAAACATATTCCTTTTACTTTTCCATAATGCCTATAACCATCAAAGTTTTGGAAACATGTGGCCTTGGTAAAGATTCAGGTATGGTTTCAATAAGCAAAGTTTAGCTTCCGACTAAATTTCTTCACTTCATCATTTTCAACAAAAAGCGAAATGGTCAGAAATTAACACTTGATCTGACATTTCTGCTTCAGCGGAAAATGTCTCTTTCTTGAACAGATTCCTTTTCCTCCGTCCCATGTTGTCCTTGTCAGTGAATGGAGTGTAAATTATTGAGGATGTTCCTGCCACTCATACGAGAGCGTGGAAGTTTCATGTTGCGCGCAGAAAGAAAAGCAGTATTTGTGTGCGTCTTATCGAGTCCCTCTCGTCATGTAGGCCACAAAAGTGATAAGAGCAGCCCCACCACAACAAGGAGAAGACTGTTTCTACTCGTTTTCACAACAAAATAAACTCCTCCTTCCTGGAGGATTCACGTTTGTCATTTTACTGCTTTTGTGTGTCATGATCGCTTACATGAACACACAGAGATAACTGACGGCACTTGCTGGGTCCCGCCATGATAACCAAGAATGAAACTCTAGAGCATTCTGTTGCATGCTTGTAAAATTGGGTAATTTTTTTTAAATGACAAAAAGATAATTGTTGCAAGTTTTGCCCTTGTTCTTTTAGAACTTCTCAAAAAATTAATGTTTGGGATTTTACTCGAGTAATAAAAAATGCATTGGTCGAAAGAGTGAATGAAAGTGAGGAATGTTTTTTGTGAGCACTTCAGATCCGCAGTGCTTGTAGTGTTGATGCTACATATCCTTCATCGATTGAACTCCAAAGACTGGAGGACCCAAACCCCACCCGGACCTGGCTAAGAACCACCTCTAGATGCCTATAGGCTGATGTCAGACTCTTAAATGAGGTCATATATTAGCCTGGTTGCCAAGCACTGGCCTGTCCAACCACTTTCCACTCCAGTGCTCTGAAACGCTCTGAAAAGTACCATTGGAAATTAATTAAACCCTGTTTCTGCTGTTTCTTTGGACTACATTTTCAAGACCAGTTTCCACTCTAAAATAATGAGAACTTTTTATTTTTATTTATTGGCTTTAATTAGTTTTATTCATTTTTTGTCAAATAATAAAAACGCGTTTTAATTTTTAATACAATAAATATATGTCAGTTTCAGGGAATTTGTTCATCAATGCATTCAACAATTGTATTGTGAAGCTGCATCAAATTATCTCTTTTTTTTATGTTAACACGCAATTTAAATTTAGAATGATAGATTCCTAGACTAACAAATAAGAAACTGTAGAATCTGAAATCAGATTGGAAATTCACCTTAAAATATAATGTGAATAGAAAACATAACATTTCGTGAATTTGCTTGAATGTTCGTTCATGTATTTGACAGACAATTTTATCCAAAGTGATCTGCATTGCATTCAAGGTTCACCTTAGCTTTTTATCGGTTCTGTCTTTCTCTGGGAATCGAACCCATGACCTATTGCCATGCTTTAGTTTGAGCTACACAAAGTTGTCAAAACTCATTGTCATGGTTTTCTAATTTTTAATAAACATTATGACATTTATTTTCCCCCACTCAATAGTCTTGCAGACCGTTCAAAATATATGTGCGTAAAAGTAAAATTGCACCAAAGTTTTGCACTAAATATGATTTGTTTACAATAAATAGACATTATTAAGTTAGACCACAGCAAGCACATATATTTTGTTATACTCTCTATAAAGTACATTTGAATCATCAAGACTATTTATTTTTACCCAAGTGAAAAAAAGGTAGATAAAATCAATTAGAAATTTCACCATGAAACGTAAGTGAATGCAAAATAAAATATTCTGTGAATTTGCTAGAATTTACATTTAAGCATTTGACAAATGATTTCATCCCAAGTGATCTGCATTGCATTCAAGGTTCCCATTTACATTTGATCAGTTCTTGTTTTCGCTGGGGATTGAACCCATGACCTATTGTCATGCTCTTCTCTGTTTGAGCTACAACATTTTACTAACTCACTGTCATTGTTCTGTAGTATTTTAAAACATTCGGAAATTTTATTTTTCCATTGAATGGTCTGCAAGTAGCTGATTGTAAAATTCTAAAAATATGAAATATGTGTAAAAGTTAAATTACACTAAAGTTTTACACCAAATATGATTTAATAATAATAAAAAACATGATTTATTGAAACAACATGTACATCTGTTTTGTCACTATTCACTGGAAAATATAAATTAATCAACATTTATTTATACAGCCCTTTACAACACTCAAGGTGAACCAATGTGCTTTCCAATAAAAATAGAGCGATAAAACAAAAATATAAAACCGACAACAAGAAGTTACATTAAATACACAAAAATGCCACAACATTGCTATATATTAAAGGCCAGTCTAAATAAATTAGTTTTAAGCTTAGATTTAAAAAGGCCCAGGTCAGTAATGGAGCGTATCGGGGTCAAGCTTATTGCAGAGTCTGGACCCAGCTACAGAAAAGATTAATAACTTTTATGTCTACCAGAGTAAAACAAAAAGTAGATAAAATCAGATCGCTAATTCACCCCTAAAATGTAATTAAATAAATAAATACAGCGAATTTCCAGAATTTACGTTTATGCATTAGGATTTTATGTAAATTCATTTGCATTGCATTTAACGTTAACATTTACGTTTTAAAAGTGGGAATCAAACCCATGACCTATCGCCATGCTCTACTGTTTAATAAGATTTGTTTAATTAAATCTATAACTATACACTATTTGCATGCAGATTACTGGAATAGTGGCTGTTTATTATTTTTAAAGCACATATTAATGCCTTATTCTGTATGACCATATTGTATATGCATTAACCCTACTCCATAGCTAAACTGAACTACTACGACAACTACCTTGCTATCAATAAGCAGGGGACACGCTTAGTCAATAGTGAATATGTGTTCCCTAATCTGAAGTGTTACATCCTAGTCCTGGAAAACATCAAGATCTTCTATTTCTACCAAACTGAAAAAGTTTAGTGATGGTATCTGCTCAGTGGTACACAGCCACATTGAAAGTGCAGCATGGGCACTCTGCCATTGTTTCCCTTGCGCTGAACATATTGCCCAATTGTTCTCTTTATCTTTGTGTTGGGCTGAAAATAGACAGACACACTTGTGGGTTTTGTGGCGCATGCACTGTGATTTTCAATAGCCGTGTTTTCTTTTACTCTTTCTCTTGGTGTGTGTAGCGGAGTGTAAGCCCAAGTCTTGTGCTCTTACATGAAGATGTGGAATAGAAGAGATTGATTGATCTGTTTCCTCTCCATCACTCTTT
This sequence comes from Gymnocypris eckloni scoliostomus, assembly GCA_027564155.1. NCBI lineage: Eukaryota > Metazoa > Chordata > Actinopteri > Cypriniformes > Cyprinidae > Gymnocypris > Gymnocypris eckloni. The sequence continues at coordinate 35,805,866 of CM050418.1, forward strand.
TATCATTGGATAATGGATTGTGTAGATGTAATGTGATGCCCTTTGGCTTCATGAACCATCCGACACATTTCTTCCCGCGTCTATAAACCCATTAGCTATAAACCCAAGCTGTCAAAGAAAGCGTGTTAAAGCACGCTAGTCTAATTATTTTCAACAACATCACTTCTTCCGTCATTGCATGCGGTTCTTGGGATTTCTAACAACTAATCGGAAACTGTTTGAAACAATCACAAATGTTGCGTAACTCGAAACATAATTCAGAAACTGCGGTTGTTTAATAAGACACGATTTGGAGACTAATCATGGGTAAATGTTTTAGACAGCCCTACTTAGATCAAGATTTCAGTTAGACATAATTATTGTTCACAGTTGCATAATAGAAAGCCAAACACGCTTGAAACTTTTAAAATATTTAGCCTGTTTTTTCAACTACTAGCCTTTTTAAGATCTATTAGCATCTCTTGCCTCTCTTGTTTGAGCCCTGGGCTTTTCTCAAGTTTGATTAATCAAGATAATTAATTTCTGCAGCAAAGTACCGCATTCACTCCCAGCTTTTACTCTGAGTGAGCGCTGTTTTGACAGTCATTCACATTGCTTGTCTTCAAGCATGATTCGCCGCTGTTTAATGACAAAGATATCATGTGGCGCATCTTCAAACATGACACTGACATGTGGTATTTAGTCAGTCATTTTGTAACAAGTAAAATTGCACTTTTATGACATTCAAGTGTTTCCTATGATGTAGACGTAGGCCACCGCTCATTAATAATGCATTTAGTCCCAAAAAAAGAGAAGAAAAATACAATTTTAGAGAGCTTTTGAAAGTCAAAAGCAACAAAAGAGACAAAGAACCATTGTGTATTTACAAAATTAAACAGCCCTGTCATTGTGGCGGGGTGAGTCATTTTTTGAAGGCAGAAAAGTTGTATAAAGCGGTAATTTAATTCTAATTTCATTCCAATCTGTTTCTGAAACAATTGAAGTAGGCATTTGATGTGTTTATCTCAATGTGTAATTGGGTTTTGTTCATCTCTGAACAGTTTCCATCAGCGGGGAAGGAGATGGCGAAGAGAGGGCCATGCGCGGGTTTAACGTAGGAGGGAAATGCGCTTTAATACTTCTTATTGCATTAGAACAACTACGTCTTACAATTGGCAGTCAAAGCTGTTTCAAATTAATTTGAAATGATTCTGGGTAGGCTTAGAGTAAGATACTTTTTTATTAAAAATAAGTATACACGCACAAATGTGTACAGTGGTTTCACAAAGTTTTGACACTTAATTTGATTAAAATGTCTGAATGTCATGCACTAGACACAAAACGCTAAAACAACTGCTATCAGATCAGAGATTTGTTACGAGTATTAAAGAACTAAACACTTCTAAAAGTGCTCATATACACGAAAGTGCAATAGATACAACATTTTAAACCAACGGATATAAATTATCCCATTAAATATTTTTTATGAATAATAAAGGAAAGTCCCATATTTTACAGTGGCCCCATTTTTTGTTTGTTTATTCTTAATTTTACTTTTTCAAAAGATAGTGTTACTATAATATATAAACAAGCCTCCATTCACTTGATTTGACTGTTTTGATTTGAATATATGCCTGTTTTTTTAAACCAGTTTTTCTCAAATTAACTACACATTTGTAAATAGTTTTGCAGTGTCTTTTAAGCAACCGATTTGTCAGTGATTTGTAGTAGATTTATTAAAGGCACTTTAAACAGATGATAGCATAAGCAGAATAGGTTCATAGTTCAAGTCAGCCATCGAGATATTTGTATTTGACGTCTCTTCTGAAACGGACGTATCAGGAAACAGACCTGGAACTCCACTGTTTGCTTTGCAGGTGTTTGATTGTCAACAAACGTCTCCTAGCAACTGAATTGTGAAAGAGAAATTATGCTGTGCAACGCTAGGGTTTGTTCCACAGGTGTACCATTATCAAGAGAGGATCGTTTACCGTGTTGGACGAAACTTTTTCTGCCAACGACTGCTAAATGAGTAATATTGTCATTTAATGTCAAACTTTGGCTCACGAATGCAGTTTATTTGCGTAAAAGTGACTGTGTACATCTCCCCAAGTCTCACACATTCATTTTAACAGAATGTGTTAGTTAGCTTGTTTGAATTTTTATATTAAGTAATGGAATTTATTTGAATTAAAATATATTTTTTATTATGTTTTAATTTATATAAAATATGAATTTCTTTATACATTAGATTTTTATTTATTTATGTAAAAACAGATTTGTATTTATTTTAATTAAAATAGTTTTATGTATGTATTTCTTTAATTAAAATGTGTTTGTTTGTTTGCCATTCGGGTTATTACGTGTACTGTAAGTGTCCAAAGTGTTTTTTCGGGTCACTGCATAAACTAACTTCTCAAGTCTGTGGTATAAAGGAGGCCGAAAAACTTGAATCTCCACATCAACTGTCATGTGTTTTAGTGTTGGGAGGTGATATAAACCACGTCACTATGGAAACGAAATGAAGAGCCTTGAGAACTGCAAAAGCATTAATATACTCAGAAGAGTCGCCTTGCTGTGTATCCTTGAGCGCTCCGGATTGATGCGATTGATTAACATTTCACATGAGCTCTTCTGGGATGGCATCAAACGTTTGTTTCTGTTTGTGTTGAAGTGTGTTTTAGTGAGGGATCAAAGTGGCGCTGATCAGCCCCACTGTCCTGTACGGATGTGTGGAGAACACACACAGACACACACACAGACACACACACACACACACACACACACACACACACACACACACACACACACACACACACACACACATGTTGGTTTTTATGGTTTACGGGAACTTTCCATAGGCGTAATGGTTTTTATACTGTACAAGCTGTATGTGCTATTGCCCTACACCTACCCTACACCTAAACTTAGCCCTCACAGGAGACGGTGCATTTCTATTTTCCTCAAAAACTCACTCTGTATGATTTATAAGCGTTTTAAATTATGGGGACACTGAAAATGTCCTCATAAATCACCTTCTCCTTGTAATACCTATGTTATACCCATGTCATTATACAAATTTGTGTCCTCATAAACCACATAAACATGCGCACACACACACACACACACACACCACACACACACACTGTCCACATCTTTGCTCGCACTCATGGCAGCATCTTAAGCAAATGCAGCTTTGTGTACATTTCTCAGAGTACCTCTGGCTGGGCTGTGGGACGTC
>CM050418.1:35814085-35914085 GCA_027564155.1 Gymnocypris eckloni scoliostomus
ACTATCCAATGAGACTTCCCAACAGTGTCGAACAGACTTCAATCTCTTTCTCTCGTGTCAAACCTTGTTTTAAATCATCGTTAAAATATTTCCTTGTATGTGTTTGATATGACAAATCTAAGTAATCTACAAGTAATTTGAAAGTTGAAAAGTGGTTTAGATTTGTTTGTTTGAGTATCGTAGCAGTCCGACAAAGAACACTGGCTCGACCAATGGCGTGACTTTAGGGCGGGGCTATATGTTCGTCTGACCAATGATAGATGGGGGAGTGTTCAACACACCTGCAGTTTTTTTGCAAAAACTTTATTACAATAATTTATTTACATTATTTGAGCAATTCTGTTTGGTGACGCTAAAGATGCAGTCACGTACCATTGTTTGGTCATTTTATGCCATCAAAATGTAAGTCGTTTTAATAGAAATTCACCTGACCAGGAATTTCGCTTGAGGATAAATGTGTTCCCTTTGTTGGCCGCATTAATTCGGCAAAATTAACTAAATAATTTCACTACTCACCCTTTTGATGCAAAAATTATACACTTCAATTTAAATACATGGTTGTTTTTGTATTTTTATAGTGCGATAATGACAAACTAAAATCAAATAGATTTTTTTTCCGATAATGATTATGAGGCAATATTTTTGTGCGTTTTTGTTCTAGGCCTGCCTAAAACCGGTGGCGGCCCAACCCTGTCTTAACGAGGGATTCATTGAATCATTCATTCAAACGATTCATTCAAAATGGTTGATTCATTTAGAAATGAAGCACTTGACTGTTTTTAAGAATGAGTCATTCAATCATTGCCTCAAATGTTTCAGTTAAAAACAAGTTTTGCTCTGTGATGCACAAATGTTCTGCACTGTCTTTGTCTGGAATTATTTTCATTGACTAAACATGGCAAAATCAGACAAAATAATGTCTAAAATGTAACTCGCTCAATATTAACTTCTTGTTTTTTGAACTCTTGAAGGCTCGCGATTGCACAAATAGTCAGAAGAACAACACTCTTGCTGGTTTGATACCACTTAACTATATCATAAAAACAGAAACCATACAGGGATGTTTTTTGCTTTCATAACGTGAATCGTAGGGGCATTCTAGTCTTCATCACTCAGTGAATTCTTTTGGACGTGTTTTTGTTTGTTTTTGCAAAGTGAGTGACATACTTCATAATGTCAGCTATTGTTAAAACAACAATTGCATATTATCATAGATGACAAATTCCACTGACTATTTATCCACAATTCCAGTATTTAAATGAGTTTTAATCGTCTTTTTAAATATGTTTTGAAAAAGCTAAGAGTTCAGAAGTGATACAACTATGATTAAGTAGGACAAACTGAAAGACTCAAAGCACGTTTCTTCATAAATCCAGCAAGCCTGCGGAAGCTGCGGTCTGTGCCAGCCCTGAGGTAACGGCCTCTAACAAGGCTTCCTCTGTCAGCTTAAACGTTGTCCTGGAGCAAAACTGGCATTTCATCTGACGATTGGAAAGGATAGTCTAGCACTGAATGACATGTCTTTCTTCCTCCAAACCAAAGGACATTTCCCCCCTCTCCCGCAGACCTTAACCTCCCCAAACGCTCCTCCGCACCACTCGCTCTAACTGCTGTTTTGACATAGATTACAACTTTGCATCTCGGTTTGTGCATTGCCACGTTCTGACAGCCAGATCACATTTGGCTTTCCAAATTATTGAGAAAGATGTCGTATTTTTTCTTGTGGAGCTGTCTTTACTTCTCACTCGCAGCTAGTTTCTTTTGTCCAGTTTTCAATCTCACCAGCACTTGCCTGGAATTGCGAAAAAGCATCGTTTTAAGCAAAATGTGAATTTTGAACACATTTTCGAATGGATGAAAATACAATAGTTTGCCTATGTCTTATTTGGCGACCAGTTTTATAACATGTCACATTAGCAAAACAACATCCCCATTTCGCATTCTTTGTCTCCTTTTACCAAAAATTCAAGCAATCACACAGTTCAGGGCTAAACAAGAAATGCATAATTTTTCATCACCTCTATGTTGTTTGCTAAAATGGCACAAGTGTTTGTACAAATATAAACAGGAAAGTTCCAATTCAAATGTATATATATATATATAATTTAAAATATATTCTCGAGCACACAGTTTGGAACAAACTATTCCTTTATTTGCTTCATTTCAACTGTTTTAAGGCAGTGATCCTTTTAAACACAGAACTGAATCAGAGGAGTACAACAGCTGAAGAGCAAACAAAAGTTCATGGTTCTCCATATTTGGAAATGTAAGTGGATAATCTATTGTGATTAATGTGCCTTTGGAAGTTAATCCTCGCATAATTACATTAACCTGGTTCTGTAGATCTGTAGAGGTTGCTGTTGCTGTTAAAGTTAGGCCTTAATTGATGGTAATTGGTTTAGGTGCAGTTAGGTTCTTTATGTTTTGATTATATTAAATGTGCACGCAATGACAGAAAGTGCTGCTTAGACACTCATTCATTAAATAAAATCTACAATTCATACAGCTGCTCAAGGATCCCCTTATGAAATGTATCACGTAACGAAATTTCCGTTGAACTTTTCCATACTAGCAAGATTATTGTTATTATTTTGATTTTCATAATACATTCATATGAGATCTTTTTTAAAGGGATTCACGGGTATTAAGACATGTATAGCTTGATATCATGTAAATGATGTCTCTCATTTAAATATGTAGAAGAAAACCCATGAAAGATGTATTATTTAAAAAATCGACATTGTTTTTGGACTATGGGGGGCGCTATTATTTTATGTGTACAGTGCATTCAGCGTCGATGACGTCTAACAGTTGCACAGTGAGCTACTGGCGCTTATTTCCATAGCCCTTGGTTTTTTACCAAACACAACTCGGAAAATAAAATACTGATACGATACCACATTGTGTGGCTTTTGGTTGTTATTTTCAGTCGAAGGGCAACAAGAGAAGCAATGTAAGATGTTCCTAGTGTTAAGAAGAGGAGAAAATAATGTGAAGTAAACTCATCTTAAAATGGCTCAAATGACTCATTGTTGCTGTTGGTCTGATGACTGCTGGCATACTTAGCTCCTCATGTTGCTTCTGATGTGCTTAGCCCCTTAATTGCTGCTTGCTGCTATATTTTATAAATATATTCAGTTCTGATGCGAAGTAAAGCAGATCTTTGACATATATAATTGCTGTGTTGATTTTTTGGTGCAATGTATGGAAATCAATTTGACCTCAACACAATCGATACAGCCCAAATGTGCACAGCCTACTCAAAACACATCCATATGTCAAAACTGTGCATGCACATTCATGAAAAAAGTCACAAAATTTCATACACAAATGCATGGTTTGACTAACTTAAAATGTATTTTGGCGGGAAACAATGGCTGCTCATAGAACGGTGCTTATTTGGAAATATATCCAATTCTGGTGTGAAGTAGTGCTCGTGTCTGAAATACATAATACACAGACATGCTGTATCATCACCCATGCTGTTTTCTGCCTGTTTAATTAAGGCATATCGTTTCAATATTGACTAATACGAGGGAAACGTCGCATGCTGAAGATAAGCGGTTCCCACTATGAACTTCAATGGGTTAAGGTTATGTTTTCAAGAACCTCTTTGGGACCGTATTTCTAAGACGCAATTAAACCATTCTCAAGGATTTGCAACGCTAGGAGAGTATTAGGCGATTAAAAATCCTAATATGCCAAAGAAATACTCCTCTTTGAACTAGGAATGCGTTTTTGCCTGGGAATATATGATTATATTGTTAGTGCAGCGATGGCACAAATCTTGAAAAAATTGCAGTGCTCTCAGCCGCACGTAAACAAAAATCCATACTTTTAAGCAAAGCCCATCTCTCATCTATTTGGATTAGATGAAAAGAAAAGAATGTCAGCTTGCTTTTATGCCAGCCGAAGACTTCTCTTTTTTCCGTTTAGCCTTGTGTAACAAAATGACTACTTAATACATGCAGTAAGTTAGTTGCTGTAGACATAATTGAAGCTTTTCCTGAATCTTCGCCGTGTTTAAAGTGCAGGGAATTAATGAAGGTGATACGAGCAGGTTTGGGGGCGGCTTGGCATCTGGGTTGGGGGTTGCTCTCACCCTACCTGCATGACATTGGGCTTTTTCTTATGGAAATTGAGCTTGGTGTTTCAATTGAACGTTACGGGATGTGGAACGGGGGTCTGGATGTGTGTTTAATGAAGCAGCAGTTATCTCCCAAACCTCCCAACCTGCACTGCTCTCCCTAATCCTGCTATTCACGACTAATACACTGAGGAAAGCTTTTTGTCGCCAGCCATAATGGAAAATGTATATGTTTATAAATACCACACACTTGTTTGTTCGCACAGAAATCCATCTCAATCCTCACCCGCTCGATGAGCTGTTGCGCTTTGAGCTACCGCCCCACTATATCCACACTTGCAATTAATTTCCACTCTGTCCCCGTGTCGTTGCATGTTTGAAGGCTGCGCAGTCCGTTTGAACTCCCATCAGGTGCTTTGATAAGGGCCCGTGCTGTTCATTTTCCTACTCTGCAAATGCAAAGAGAGCTACACCCATTTTCCTCCAGCCCTTATCAACGGGCAATACAAACACAGCATTTAAAAAAAATGAGACACTTCGAAGACAAATGAGCTGATAGCGCTTGAGGGGGCATGATAAAAGCACTAAGGAGTTATTATTTTCAGATTGGATAGATAGAAGCCATTTTTGAAGGATTGAGGGTCATTTTTTTAAATCTTGATATGTAACATTAGGAAACAACTCTTGGTATTTCATTTATTTGGCGCCAAAGTGACTTTGTAGAGTTGCTGTCGTGGAATTAATTCAGCTATTTGCTGTCTTATTTTGTATCAGGCCCTTTGCTGAAAAAAGGTACAAAATATGCTTGAAGCTCTTTTTAAAAAGAGTTGATTTATCTTTCCTTATAAAAAGGGGGGTAAAACATATGACCTTCGTACTAAATAGTAGCTGTTTTATTTTACACGTTATATTTTGTGAGGTTTGTTGGGTTACCAAAATTGGCATCCAAATGTATTTTTTACAACTATTTTCTAAAAACTTACTTTATATTAAGAATATTATATAAGTACTATGTACTAACATTTATTACATTAATTATTTGATAGAGTGTGATTTGTAAACAAAATTCAACATGTAATTGGAAATAATCATCTAGTTCACAAATTAGACATTGCTTTTGCGTCTCAGAGGTGGATTTATTTCTTCAGTTCGAGATGCGAAGAACAACGTTTTCATGAAATGCAGTGGAGTAAAACGTACTTTGATGTGCTTCGGAATGTAAAGAAGTAAAAGTTTCCCAAAATAAATACTCTGATACTTGAAAAGTGCACTTACAAGTGTGCAAGCAGGCACGTGCAGAACCCTTTTTCAAAATGATTCAAAAGTGCCCATCTTAGACAAATAGCAATGATATTGTAGTCAATAAAACAAAATGCATTTTAATTATAATTAACATAACAATGTGTACAAAAAGGGTAACTAATCGATCAAAAGTCGGAAAATTCCTGTTTATTTTTACATATCTGTCAATCTAGGCGTTGCAGCCTCCCGCTCTCTCTCATGAAGATAACACGGAAGTGACTAAAACTGCAATTCATCGACTGGCTGCAAAAGGGAGTCAATCCCATAGACATCCAATGTTAAAAGGCCCACATTTACAGCAGAAACATACATGTTTACAGCCTGGTACAAAAAGTGGTGTTGGTCTATATGGCTAATTTTGCCCTTCATGACAACTGTGAGTGGGTGAATTTTTTACTCATCTGTTTAAATTATATTAAGCCTTAAATTTCTGCATAATTAAGGGCATGGCCACTTGAGTGACAGGTGGATTGCTGCTGCTGTCAACACTGTTGCGCTTGGTGGGTGTGGTTTCAGCAACCAGCTCCACCCACATCCCGCCTTTTTGCCCATTCTTGGCAGCGTGAATGACACGCTGCCAAGATGGCGACGGCTGTCTCCGCCCACTTTGAGCTTCCTATTCAGATACCTACGGGTGACATCACAGACACGACGTCCATGTTTTTTACAGTCTATGATTTTGCTTGACGACTGATATTTCATAGTCTGTTCGGAAACCGAGGCTCTCGAACCATATGGTTCTTTCAGTGAATAGATCGACGGAAGAAAAAACAAACAAACTAAATATATTTTTTACTTTTTTCATCACTAATCAAGTTAATTAAAAGTCCATATATTATATATTTTAGAATAGGCCTATTAGATAATTCATCAATGCCCATTTGTCATAATACACCAACCAATGATGATCTGGCTCAAGTTCAAATTTCATTGGACAATATGTGACGTGGAGAAGCCTTTTTCTGTTTTTATTCATAAATCGGTAGAAAATTACATGGGACTGACGAGCTTATTTCTGGAGCGATCTGGATCTGCAGTTTGTCTCATTTGGATGGTAAAATGAAAAATGGATGCTAAATGAAATGAAAAAACACGGCAAAAAACTGTGTAGCGCCAAAAGTCGCAATAATGGTAATCTCAGTATTCAATTAACTTACATAATATAGCCTATGTGTGATGTACCGTTTACTATTTCATGAAACTCTCACAGTTAATGAAGCACAAATGCCACCTACAGGCCTATTGTGTGTAGGCAAAGTGTAGGCTGTTGAAATAGTGATGTGAAAGGATTTTATATTATATTAAACATTTTGATAATTATGCTGCATTATGAAAGTGTCTTATGCTCATCAAACCTGCATTTATTTGATTAAAAATACAGAAAAAAACGGTAATATTGTAAAATATTATTAAAACTTAAAAGAATGTTTATATATTTTAATATAAATTCAAACATAATTACTTTCTGTGATCAGAAATACAGTCTTCAGTGCATGATCCTTCAGAAATCATTCTAATATGCTGATTCATTATTAATATTGAAAACAGCTGTGCTGCTTATTTTTTATAGTATATATATATATAGACATATTGGAACCCATGATACTTTTTTGGGGTTCATTGATAAATAAAAAATAAAAACAACAGCATTTATTCAAAATAGATGTTTTCAAACAATATCAATCTTTACGATCACTGTTTCTATCAATTTAGCAAATCTTTTTCTGAATGAAAGCTAACTTCTTTCAAAAAAAAAAAAATATTGACATCAAGCTTATATTGTTACAACAGTTATATTTTAAATAAATGTTTATAATAACTTTTTATTAATCAAAGAATCCTGAAAAAAGTATCACAGGTTTCCAATATAGATAATAAATCAGAATTGCATAAAATGTATTTAAAAATGTGATCAAATTATATATAAATTACTTCTTGCAAAAATATAATATAGTAATGTATCCAAAGTTGACATATTCATTTTTTTATTTTTTTAATTGCCCGAATTTACATTTGAGCCCCTGAGGAGCTCTCTGCACATCTCTGAGGGGCAGTTTACCCTAAAATGGAAATTCTGTCATTATTTACTAACCCGCAAGTTGTTCCATACTTGCATGAGTTTCTGTCTTCTGTTGAACACAAAGAAGATTTTTTGAAGAATGTTGGTAACCAAACAGTTGCTGGTATCAAATGACTTACATCCACTGGAAAAAAAACACAATATAAGTCAATGCTCTGAGTATGGTTGCCAACATTGTTCAAAATATATTTTTTCTGTGTTCAACCGAAGGTTTGGAACAACATGGTGGTGCATAGATGATGAGAACATTTTTATCTTTGGCTGGACTATCCCTTTAAATACAACAATGGAGCACAAATACTTCATTATTGTCCACAATATTATAAAACATTCAGTTTTCTTTTATTAGAGGGAAAATCATGGACAGTGGGATGCCAAAGTGCAAATTAATTAGTATTTGGTAATCAAAATACAATATTAATTAATACAAATAATTTGATGTTTTTCTAGAGTTAATTAAATATTTGACATATTTTGTTAAGTTAATTATTTGAGATAATTTGTGTTATAAAATAGTTTATAAACATATTTCATAGTTCTTAGAAGAATTTGTGAATTGTGCCTTTATTGCTTTAAAAGAGTAGTAATCAGACACCAATTTGTACCCTATTTATAAAAAGTGCCACCCATATTCCCTTAGTGTGTCATTTTAGGCCTCGAAAAGCCAATTTCAAGTTTGTTTATCAAATATTTTACTTATGAAAAATGTTCACAAACACCGTCTGAGAGCCATATTGTCCGAGTTGGCTAGAGTGATTATTTCTTAATTTGGCGATGACAAGGTTGTCTGTGGGTCTTCAGACGGAGGACCACTAAGCTTTTAGGAAAGAGCCGGAATCCAAAGGGATAAGTGGAGATTGGAGATCTGTGAAGGCAATATTAATGTGCTTAAAGCGGAATGGAAAGTAGTTTTGTGGAGTCGAGTGTAAGAAGGTTTAAAAATATCTGGAGAGGATGAGACACATTTAAGTACATGAGAGCCATACTGTGTCCTGGGATAGGCCGTGTCTGACAGCCAAATAAAAAGCAGCGTTGCCAGATATGAGGGCGATGGTGCATCAGACAGCTGGAGATAGGTGACCATTATACCTGTCTGACCAGGTAAGATGCAACCTATATTGTGCTGAGAGCCTAAATGCTGTGCGACAGGGTTGCCAAGTCTGCAAAACAAAACCAGCCCAATTGCTATTAAAAACGAGCTCAATCATGTTTGTTTGTTTTTTCTGTGGTTTTCCCCTTCGTCAGGGGATCTTTTTAACCTGCGAACTTCAAAAACAACCTGCAGCAACAGTGTAAAAGTAGCCCAATTACATGGTAAAACTTCAGACTTGGCTACCCTGCTGTGCAATGCGACCCAGTCAAAAGATATTTGAGGCAGAATTTCGTACCAATGAGAGTTTACCTTGTGGGCGGGGCTACATGGCACACACACTTCAGAACTGCTGGTGGTTAGGACACAAACTGGAAGACATCACTTGATTTCATTTTTTTCAACTTGACTGGGACAAACGAATGCAATGCAGTCCAGATACGAAGAAAATTCCAAATGTTTGGAAAAGGCTGTTCCAAATTTAGATGTCTTCTAAGATATCTTGTTTCTTTAGTAACATTACATGTATCCTTCACCAAGATCTCAAAATGGACTGCAACAAGCTCCATGGCAAAGTTCATTCAAAATGGAAGACAAAGCGACTGAAATGTTAGTTATAAAAATAAGTGTAAAACTATATACAATTACTATATACAATATTGCATGTTGGATTACTGTACTGTTAGCTTATCAACATGCTGATGGGCAAATTTTATTTATTCATTTATTTTTAACCACAAAAGTGGTATTTGTATGACGCACAGACCCAGCTAACAATTTCTGACTCCCAGAATAATTTGGGCAAAGGTAAAGAAGTCTTTGATTATATAAATATATAAACACTTAAAAATAGCCATTAAAGAACATTTTAGATACATTGTTTCATATAAGTTGTTTCAAAAATACTTGGTCAAAGCTTTTCTTCTTGTTTTTTTTTATAAGCATTATATAATTTTTTTTATATACAGTGCTCAGCGTAAATGAGTACACCCCTTTGTAAAAGTAACATTTTAAACAATATCTCAATGAACACAAAAACATTTTCCAAAATGTTGACAAGACTAAGTTTAATATAACATCTGTTTAACTTATAACATGAAAGTAAGGTTAATAATATAACTTAGATTACACATTTTTCAGTTTTACTCAAATTAGGGTGATGCAAAAATGAGTACACCCCACAACAAAAACTACTAAATCTAGTACTTTGTATGGCCTCCATGATTTTTAATGACAGCACCAAGTCTTCTAGACATGGAATGAACAAGTTGGCGACATTTTGCCAGATCTATCTTTTTCCATTCTTCAAGAATGACCTCTTTTAGAGATTGGATGCTGGATGGAGAGTGATGCTCAACTTGTCTCTTCAGAATTCCCCATAGGTGTTCGATTGGGTTCAGATCAGGAGACATACTTGGCACTGAATCACTTTCACCCTGTTCTTCTTCAGAAATCCAACAGTGGCCTTAGATGTGTGTTTAGGATCATTGTCATGTTGGAAAAGTGCACGACGACCAAGTGTGGTGATGGTAGCATCTTCTCTTTCAGTATAGAGCAGTACATTTGTGAATTCATGATGCCATCAATGAAATGCAGCTCCCCGACACCAGCAGCACTCATGTAGCCCCACATAAGGACACTGCCACCACCATGTTTCACTGTAGGCACCATGCATTTTCTTTGTATTCCTCACCTTTGCGACACCATACAGTTTTCAAGCCATCAGTTCCAAAAACATTTATCTTGGTCTCATCACTCCAGAGTATAGAGTCCCAGTAGTCTTCATCTTTGTCAGCATGGGCCCTGGCAAACTCTAGGCGGGCTTTTTTGTGCCTGGGCTTTAGGAGAGGCTTCTTTCGTGGACGGCACCCATGCATGCCATTCCTCTGCAGAGTACGCCGTATTGTGTCACGGGAAATAGTCACCCCAGTTTGACTTTCTACTTCTTTAGATAACTGCAGTGAACTTGAATGTCGATTTTTTCAACCCTTCTCATCAGAAGACGCTCCTGACGGTGTTAACTTCCGTGGACGACCTGACGCCTCTGTGAGATGGTTGCAGTTCCATCTTTTTAAATGTTTGTACCACTTTTGCTACAGTATTCTGACTGATAAGTAAAGCTTTGCTGATCTTCTTGTAGCCTTCACCTTTCTTGTGTAAAGAAATTATTTTCTTTCTCAGGTCTTGTGACATTCTCTTCCATGTGGTGCCATTGCTGACAGCATGAAATGGGAAGGGGTTTTCTTTAAGTAACACCCTTTTATAGTCAACTGTCACCTGTGTAATTAATAATTAGACTCACCTGTGGTTGAATTCTTGTTAAATTCGACATTTGTAGTCTAAAATTTAGCTTTGCTCCAGAGACTTTCAGTGGGGTGTACTCATTTTTGCATCACCCTAATTTGAGTAAAACTGAAAATTTTGTTCTCCAAGTTATATTATTAACCTTACTGTCTAGTTATAAGTTAAACAGATGTTATATAAAACTTAGTCTTGTCAACATTTTGGAAAAAAAAATTGTGTTCATTGAGATATTGTTTAAAATGTTACTTTTCAAAGGGGGTGTACTTATTTACGCTGAGCACTGTATATATGTAGTTATTTAAAAAAAGACTGTGCCATAGACCAACTCAAACCTGGTCTAAAGTCTAAAATCAATGGCACAATATTTGTTACGTTATTTACAGAATACGTCTCTGGGCGGGTCCACAATGTGCGCTCACTTTGCTTATTACATACACAGGAGCAAACAAACATGCCAAATATGAACAAATAAAGGATTACAATGTAAAAGATTATTATTGTGTATGCAACATAAATATAAAAATGCCTACTGGTCATGATGGATAGTCATGACATGTATCAGAATTAGTCTACCTCGCGCATGAGCAGATCCGGAGATGCGTTCAGTCTTTGTGCCTGCAAATACCGCCGTTTAAATAGCGAATCCGCCCTGGTGCGACTCTGATTAGTTTATTGTATGTTAATCCCAAAAAACACCCATTACTCATTAAGAGAATAGGGATAACCCGTTTAGACCATGCACCCGGGCCATGCGCAGACTGTTTTCCCATCGTCAAACTAGCAAAAGTGGATTCGGACACGCCCTGAGTGCACCCGAGCCATGCGCTTTAGACCATGCGCTTAGATCGTTAAAATAGGGCCAATTATGTCCTAGAACTATAAAAACGCAAGACTGAAAGGTACAAGTACATAGAGTTATCGTGAACGGAGAGGACAAGTCCATCAGCACCAATGCCATGCGAAGCGCCTATTCTGACTAAAGATGATTGTGAGGTGACAGAGATTTTGTGCATCAACCTATGCTACAAGGTCAAGCTCATTAAGCTGGAAACTGCTAGAAAACTAGATTAAAAATCCAGCAGCACCGCTACAATAAGACAACTATGGGGACAGCTGCCAGTAACGCAGAATCTCCCAAACGCAGCTTTCAGTCCCGTATTTAATAGTGTCTCCTTTTTCTTTTGTTGATTCCTCCGTATGTCCTCCATTTGTGTTTTTTTCCCAGCTAAATTGATTTTTTAATTACTCATTGTTTTAGGGCTTGATTGACAGCGCGTGTTAATGAATCTTGGCCCAGATACTTGATTCAAGGATAAAACTGAACTTCCTCTTGGTAATTAAAGAGATACATGTAATACTTTGTTGGAAGCATAATTAAATGTGATTAAGCTGTGCTCTCAGCGCTCCTCAGAAGGCAACGCTATTTACGTTCATACTTCAGCGAACATTCCCATCATGCCGTGCAGTACGACTGCAGTCTTGCTGTTGTTGAGGAATTGCCATTGATGAACTGATTCCTTTGATTTAATATAGCCTGATATTACATATTGAATGGCAAACACTTGGTCACACACACACACACACACACACACACACACACACACACACACACACACACCACCTTCCTGACAGCTCACGGCACCCATATCCGTACAGTCCCATGTGAACGGTTAAACGGCGTGTTTGAACAGCACCGATGCCTTGCAGCAATCATGACAAGAGGCAATTTGAAATTATATATTGCATATCCTGGAAAACTGGTTTTGTTATTGTTTTTATGAGTGTTATTTTTTTGCCACAATGAAATGACCATTTAATACATTTTTGACTTCACGCAACATTTATGCTGTGATAATTAATGGAGAATCAATCATGTAGAAAAATTAAATTACTTCGGCAGCCGTTTGTTTGCTTTGTCGTTGCATACATTGCTTAATCACAATTAATAGGCTGTCATTTGCACGGTAACAACAAATGTCTTCTACCCACTGCTTTCATCAACAATACCTGCATGAATCAGCATCTCTTTAACGAATGCTTTGATTACCTCATGCCTATGAAATCATTTAGAGCTGAAGTGTGAGATATTTTAGTATGAATAGAGGTAAAGGATCTAATTTATATACGAGCGATACAAACAACTATATAATAGACAAGCTAAGAGATGTCTTTTTACATGACCCACAAACTATTGGATAACAAATAATACAGCAGAAACATGCTGTACATATTGCATATTCTGATGCACACTTGATATATTACAGTTTTTTCAGCTGCTAACAAGCATTGTTCAATACTGAAGCCATATTTTAAAAACTGTTCACACATTCAGCGATACTGAAGTCTACGTGGACCAAACTGCGAATCATTTTTCATTGCTTTCAGACAAAATGCATGCAATGACCACATTTTTCAGATGCTAACACACTGCTTTCAAAACTGATGAAAGCACATTCAAATCAGAAAGATGGCATACTGTATATATTTCAACTATATTGAAATCTAAAATCTTAGCAGAATATTTATTATGAAATTGAATAATAATTATTCCGAATGCAACTAAAATGCAATTTCAACTGAAAGGCAAGCCAGATATCCTATTTCTATCTATCTATCTATCTATCTATCTATCTATCTATCTTATCTATCTATCTATCTATCTATCTATCTATCTATCTATCTATATATATATATATATACAAATAGTTTTACTAACATGTTGCCTAGAGGTTTGTAAATGAAGCCCATTGAGATGTTTTGAATTGTGCTGTATTAAATATTATGACTATATGAGTATAGCACCATTATTAAGGGGTGCATAAAACATAAATGCATTAATGCTTAAATAAATAGTTTAACTGTACACAAATTATAGTAAAAAAAATAAAAATAGCAAGTCATTCTTAAAGCTGTAGATTTTGTATGGAAAAGAGCAGCGTTTGCATTCTTTAGTGTTTTCCAAAAGTAAGACCGTTGCAACAACACAAGGGTGAATAATTTTATTCTTTGAGTGAGTACTTATTGAAGTATGGCCGAATTTATGGGTGGCATAGTAAAATTGCATCAAATGAACCCTATTGTTGGATCACCACAGGCACAAAACAAGCTCTACAGCTGATCATAAAGGCAAGGGCAGAGAGGATCATGGGGGCTTTGCAAGCGGCGTACATCTTTGAACTTTCTACTTTCCCTTTCAGTCTCTGCTAACTCAGCTTTAACGTTTCTCTATTGTCAGCGTCCCATTCATGGAGAGTCACTCACCATCCATTAATTACCACTTCCTTCAGCACATGTGGAGACTCCCCCATACGCCAACTCTTTTACAAAGGCACACTTCCCTCCTCTGCTGCCATTCATGTGCGGAACAGTTCAGCACCCCTCCAGGGCCCAAGCCCTATGCGCTTTCTCACCATAAGGACATATTCATTAGATAAGACAAAAGCCGATTTTCATGGCCTTCATGTGTGCTTTTCATTCGGGTCCAGCTGAATGTGTCTTTTAGCAGGTGTCTCTCCAGCAAACAACAGTGTAGGGGAGCAGAGATAGCGCACATCTAAACTGTTGTCTTGACTTTGTTCAGCGTGAAAAGAGGAAGAGACGCAACACCAGATCTAACCAAATGTTTGCGCTAGACTGCCAGCAGAAGGCCTGATGGGTAGAGTTACTTAAGGACCCTAAAGTGGCATTGTGATTCAGTTCTACCACAACTTAATCTCTGTAAACATGCTCATGTTTTCAATAAAAATTGAATGAGTGTGCCAAATAAGGAAAGGTTTATGGGAGAAAATTTTTCATCTGTTGATTGATTAAAATGTTAAATTTAGTGCAGGCTGTTATATCATGCTAAACATGTAATATTAAACTGACAGGAAATAAATCCCTGTATATGGCATCTAAGTTGTTTCCTTCAAACAGTATAGAGATTAAATGGAGCACAAACATAATTTAGTCTATTTTTATTCTTTCACATCTCATCTCGAGTTTCTGATCTCAGTGTCTCAAACTGTTCTCTATGGAAGCCAATTTCCGCCACTGGATAACAAATAAAAAAAGGTAATTGCGACGTTTACATCTCACAACTCTGACTTTATAACATGTAATTGCAAATTTATATATCACAATTCTGAGAAAAATAGTCAGAATTGCGAGCTATAAACTTGCAATTGCGAGAACAAATTTCAGAATTGCAATTGTGACTTTATAAATCCTAATTCAGATTTTATAACTCGCAGTTGTGAGCTCATATCACACAATTCTGAGAAAAAAGTCAGAGTTGTGAGCTTATATTTTTCAATTCTGACTTTATAACTCAGAAATATTGTGAGATAAAAGTCGCAATTACCTTTTTTATTTTTAATTCAGCGGAGAAACGGGCTTCCATAGTTCTCAGATCTGTCAGTTTCTCAAAGCTAGGTCTGAAGTAACAGATCGCAAATAAGTTTCTCAATTAAAAATTCCCCCTATAATGAGAGGGGTCAGTGGCGTTGAGATCCAAATGCAGCTTTATTAATATAAACAAGAGGAGGTCAGACAGGCAAAGTTCAGTAACGAGAACAGGTGAAACAAAGGCAAGGCAGAATCATCAACAGGGGCAATGCAATGGTCGGGGCAGGCGGCAGACAGAGAGGATATCACAAGGCAGGCAGGGTCAATAAGGCAGGCAGCAAATAGTCAGAGTCGTGAGAACAGTCCAGGTAACAACAGGGAAATATACTAGGATAAACGCTCGGAAATGTCAGACGGGGCTAAACAAGACTTTGACGAGACAGGCGCCCTCCGGGGTGGAGCAGACGAGACAGGCGCCCTCCAGGGCGGAGCAGACGAGACACGCGCCCTCCAGTGAGAAGCAGACGAGACAGGCGCCCACCAGGGCGGAGCAGAGACCCACGGCAGAGACTGGGACCTAGAGGAAACTGAAACACAAGAGACAGAGAGAGCACATATAGTCTCAAGGACCGAGGTAGGGAGTTTTCTAGGTAGCCATAGAAGATCCGGGGCCTCGGGCAGCCATGATGGATCAGGTGACTCCGTGGGTCCGTAGGCAGGTGGCCCCCCCAAAACAATTTCCTTGGGGAAGACCACAACCTCGAGGGGGCGCTCTGGAGGCGCTGAGTTTCGGGGGAGCTCGAAAAGCGCTAAACTGGACGGAACCAGCGGAGAAGGTGAGCTGGGCGGGGCCAGCGGAGACGAAGGTGAGCTGGGCGGGACCAGCGGATACGAAGGTGAACTGGGCGGGACCAGTAGGGGCTCTGGAGAGCCGGACGGGACCAGCAGGGGCTCTGGAGAGCCGGACAGGACCAGCAGAGGCCCTGGAGAGCCGGACGGGACCAGAAGGGGCCCTGGAGAGCTGGACTCTGTGAGCTCCTGAAACAGAGCAGCCTCTGGAGCGGACTCTGTGAGCTCCTGGATCGGAGCGGCCTCTGGAGCGGACTCTGTGAGCTCCTGGATCGGAGCGGCCTCTGGAGCGGACTCTGTGAGCCCCTGGTTCGGGCGGCCTCTGCGAGTCTCCTGGGACGGAGGCGGGCTCTGGGCGGCCTCTGCGAGTCTCCTGGGGCAGGCGGGCTCTGGAGCGGACTCTGCGAGCTCCTGGGACGGAGCGGGCTCTGGAGCGGGCTCTGGAGCGGCCTCTGGAGCGGACTCTGCGAGCTCCTGAGACGGAGCGGCCTCTGGAGCGGACTCTGCGAGCTCCTGGGACGGAACGGACAATGCTGCGGACCTGGGAATGCCAGCTGCTCGCATCGACACCAGTGGTGGTTCCAACACACTAGCAATCAGTCCTGGCCCAAGAGGTGCATCCGCAGGCGTGGTGGCCATCTTGGCCGGGGACTCAGGCATGGCAGGCATAATGAAAACAGACCCTGGCTTGGCAGGTACGACATGAGCAAACTGTGGTTTAGCAGGCATGTTGTGAGACTCTGGGAACTGATGGTGCATTGTTGCCTCCGCCATTTTGTGCATGCCTTCTGGTGCGTCCCTCCTCTGAGACACCCACAGTAAGTGAGGAGCCAGCACACAGCAATGCATAGTCAATGAAGCCCCTCAAACTGCCCTTAAACTCTCCTCCAGGAAACAGAGATTTATTAAACTGGGATTTGATATTTCTATTGAGCCCGAAATGAAATAAGTCTTTGAATAGAAATTCGTCGTACATCGGTACCTGATAAGACAGCTCACAGAACTGGTGAACATACTCCTCAATAGACAGGCCTCCCTAGCGAAGATGTAGGAGTTGGTCTATGGAGTCCATGGTTGGGCTGGGTAGCCGAAATAAAGCCGCTGGATCTGAGGTGGCGAAGTCTTCTGTAATGAGAGGGGTCAGTGGCGTTGAGATCCAAATGCAGCTTTATTAATATAAACAAGAGGAGGTCAGACAGGCAAAGTTCAGTAATGAGAACAGGTGAAACAAAGGCAAGGCAGAATCATCAACAGGGGCAATGCAATGGTCGGGGCAGGCGGCAGACAGAGAGGATATCACAAGGCAGGCAGGGTCAATAAGGCAGGCAGCAAATGGTCAGAGTCGTGAGAACAGTCCAGGTAACAACAGGGAAATATACTAGGATAAACGCTCGGAAATGTCAGACGGGGCTAAACAAGACTTTGCGGTGAGTGCAAGGAAGTGTGCTGCTTATATGTGCCTGTGTGAATGAGGTGCAGGTGTGGTGAGACAATCAGGGCTAATGAGTGATTGGTGACAGCTGTGTGATTGGTGCAATGGTGGATGGGAATGTGTGTGTCGTAAGTGCAGTGAATAATGGGGGTTGTAGTCTGAGGTGGAGTGATGTGCAGCTGTTGTGTGGTGCAAGAGTCCATGTGATGAAATTGCAACCAGATTCGTGACACCCCCCAAAAATGAAACAGACATAAATTGGAAGCAGGATGTTCCTGCAGATATCATGACTCGGATCATTTAATCTTGGAAGAATTTAGTGAGAAATATTGTAGCTCATATTAAGAACGGTGACTTTGCTGATGTGTCATTGCTGATGTGTCATGTGTCACAAAGACATGTGTCTTTGTTACAGTGTAATTACACTATTATTAAGTACTGTGTAGTGTTAATTAACAACATGTACTACTTACTATAGAGTGCGGGTTATGATTAGGGTTTGGTTTAGGGTTAGTTGCATGTAATAATGCATAATTCACTGTTATTACTATAATAAGTGCATGCAGCATTTGTAACCACGACACTGTAAAATAAAGTGTTACCAAAACTTCATTACACAGATGTTTTCCATAGTACAACAACAGTTCCCATCTAATCTCATTATCTTTTTGCACATAATGTTTACACAAAAACAGTAAAATGTGCAATATTGACGTATTGGCAATATTGAAAAAAGGTGTATTTGTATGCATGCACATTTGTTTAGAGCTGTTCTGGAATGTTTTGGCTTGTAAACAGTGTTTGATCTGTGCAGATTTCTCTCCTGATTCACCATTTTACCATTTTTTTCAAAGGAAGAAGCATTATTATGGATTTGCATTTTAGCTTGGAAGCATGGGTTTAAAGTTAAATCTTAATGATGAATTTGTTACTTAGACACACAGAGTTTTTCACTCCACAAGACATTAACTGATGGACTGGACTTGTGGATTATTGTGATGTTTTTATCATCTGTTTGGACATTCTGGTGGCACCCATTCACATCCATTGGTGAGCAAGTGATGTAATGCTACATTTCTCCAAATCTGATAAAATCTTCAGAACTTTAATAACGTTATAAAATGGCGATTGTATATGTATTATACTTTTTATGACCCAATGACTCCAGACACCTCGTTCCTGCTTCCATATAGTTTCCCGCAAAAGCTGAAGTGATTTGCTCAACGATTCTGTTCCAACTGTTATTGCATTTCAACAGCTGAACCTTTCTGTGTTTTCAGTGCTCTGACGGTGAGCACACAACAGAACAGACTGTGAGATAAGCTCTCTTTATCTACCGTGAACTATTTCAAGAAGTTGAAGCTGATAGCACAGGAGGCCGAGTTTACGCCATTTAGGCTGGCTTATCTTTTCACATGTGCTCTACTTGAGTGTTGAACTTGACTAGTTTCAACTGGACTTGTTTGCATACATTTGAAAGAGTCTGACATGGAACCGTCTGATCTTTTACCGCAAGGATTAGGACTGTTTGCGTGTGGCATTTCAAATACTTTTGGCTAGAAGTAAAATATACTTAGTAGCACTCAATTTGTCAGATACTCTTCAAATTTAGAGTTGACGCACCATATTATGTGCATTACAAATCTATGTTTTCATGTTCCTTATTTTCCATGGTTTAGTGTACCGTGCTTTCATTCTATTAGGTGTGTGTTTGTGTGTGTCATACATCCAAATCTACTCTTCTCACCTGAGTCTCTCCACGGCACGCAAAGTTTTGAAAACGCTCCGTCAGAGCTTGTTCAGGACTGGCTTTTAAGATTCCACTGAGTGTTTGGGTCGAGCCAGGAGGGCGCACAGAGGTTAGCACTGTCGTGTTTGCTTTGATATTTGTTTTATTAATAGGATTAGGTTTCTTGGCATTGGTTTGCAGACTCGGGCCCAACAAAACTACCTGAGCTGCCTGCCAGACAGCAATGCTTTCTTCGCCCAAGAAGCTGGATAAGCGAGAACCCTCGCCAAACGAAACCCACCATTTTTTCAGAATATATTTTTTTAATCGGCCTAAATTAGACTTGTCTCTCATAAAGGAAACATGAAAGGAAAAGCTTTTTTATGGAAAATAACTTATTTACTTATTAAAGAAGTGCTTTAGTAATTTAGCTCTAACATTTTAAATAGTATATTTTATAAAAAAAATTGAATGTTTTAAATAAAATATAATATGGAAATATTTTAAAAAGTTATTTACATTTTTTTGTAATGTTTGAAAAAAAGATTTACTCAAATATGTTTTGTCATGGACAATGAGCGTATGAGCAGACTTGGGAAATTCGTTTTTTATATTCAATGTCCAAATATTGCACTATAGATATTTTAAATATTTGATATGTAAAAATATGTACACATTTTAAATGTATAGTTCCGCAATTTGGAAAATTCCAACCCGATATGCATCTCGTACATATTTGATGAGGTGGCTAATTCATAGAAATTTGTAGGAATGATAACCCCTAACCCCGCCTCTAAACCTACTCCTCATAGAAGACGTGAAAAATCGTATGAGTGAGGTCAAATGAACTTGTACGAATTAGCCACTTTGTAAAATACGTACAAATTGTTCATGAGACAGCATTGGAAAATTCATCACCCTTGTGATTTTCCAAATGGGAAACACATTTTTATGCGCATTATACAGTGCAAACGAATTGAAAATTAATGGGTACTACAGTTGTAGAGCTCCATAAAGAATTAAAACATAACTTGAAAATATAATGTCAGTTGTATATACATTTAAACTATATTACCGTTCAAGACTACTAAAATTAAAAGCGTTCTGTGTTTAACAGACCCAAACTAATGTCTTTTTTCATTAGTTGTAAAAACAAAGTTTTTTACCGTACTTTTGTTTAATAACTAGCATTTATGAAATTGAGTTTAACCTGAGATACAATAAGCTCTTAAATTTAAAGCAGTGATGTTGTTTAAAGAAAAACATACTGCATCTTCTGCATGCTTCTCCAAAAACCAGGATTCAGCAGGTGTAACTGTTGTGTCAAATCATAGAAGCTTCCCCAAGTGTACAGTAAAAAATGCAAATTCTCAACAGCCCCGAGGACAATTTATCTCCTCTTTGATTTTTTTTCTCATTCTATCGAATATGTTTTATTTCACGAGGAGTAATTACTTTGGTTGACTAATATTGATTTACTGTTGGCACATTAAAGTGGGAAACAATTATTGAAGAACGTATCTACAGGACATCCTAGAACAGTGATGAATTGGATCCAAGACAAAGAGGAAAATTTCACAGCCTCACGATAGGAGGCTTGTGATGTGAGACACTCTCACTATTACACGGCTTTTGCCTCAAAATTACATATCTGAGTCCTCGCAGCACCAAGCGCCCAATTCCATCTTAAACCAGTGATCTTCTCTCTCATACACTGGTAGCTGAATGGCTTATGGGTACAAAAAAAAAATCATTTCCAGCACACATATCTTCTCTCCCACTCTCTTTTTCTCAGATCACCTAGATTTCTTTCATTCTTCTTTGTCAGTGTTTTCTGTTTAGTGCTGCTATGTAAAGACACAATTGAATAAATCCCAAAATGTTTAATTTCATGATCAAGACATGTCATCTCCTTTAAGGAATCTGAAACATTGACTGGTTGTCAGTTGAAATGTGTTAGCACCTCTTGTGCTGATCTGAGGTCTGTTGGATGTAATAACGGTGCTGAACAGAGAGAGCTGAAGGAATATAGTGGCACATTGTCCACCTGAGCTCTGAGCTCCATTGGCTCGTGTCACTAAAGCAATAGGCTGGCCAATAACCCCGTGCTGACAGTCTCACCACACTCCACTGAGAGCTTTGATTGCTGGGATAGATTCCTCATCTAAGTAGCATCATCATCATCAACACCACGGTCATCAGTGCACTGGCCACAGCTGATTAACTCCAGGAGTTTCTGAAGCATAAGGTATGAATGAGGACACTGGTGAACAGGGTAGATAGAGTTTACAACAAGGTACACTGTTGATGATTATGCAGTGTGAATGAGTGCTGTGCCTTCAGGACAGTTCAGTAGTTTATACATGACTTGCATATAGCGCTGCACTGTGATTATTGTGAATAGAAAAACTATATGGCCAAAATGTATTCTCATTTACAGTTTTTGTTGTTACAGTAAATTTTGTTCAAACGAATCTTTAGAAGACCTAAAATAAATACATTTTATATAATTCTGACAGATAGATTAGATAGATAGATAGATAGATAGATAGATAGATAGATAGATAGATAGATAGATAGATAGATAGATAGATAGATAGATAGATAGATAGATAGATAGTTTAACTAAACTAAATATTATAAGAGTATTTGAGAATATAGAGCGATAATGAGTGTAAGTTCAGAGCATATTGTCTGTAAAGTGCTGGCAGACGTGTGTTTTAGTACCTCTGAACTGCCCCATTCATAGTCACAACATTGTCTCTCTCATGACAATTCAATAACAGCATTTGTTTTGTCATAACTTCACCCCCTGCCTCTTTTCCACACAGCTTCCCCCATTCAAGGTTGCAACACATTTTCTCAGTGGGGGAGCTCTTAATTTTTTATCATTCTGTAACCCCTCTCCTGTGTACCCGTTTATCTGTAATAGAGAGATCTCCTGGTGAGATGGGCTCATGGCTGCATGTGACAGTTTTCTGTGCAGCCTCCAAACACCAGAGGTCGGGAAAATGAATAAACATATCTGGCAATCGAGAAGCGCTCTGGAGAAAACGGAATGGCACTGTTTGCAAACGCCTGCATCTCCTAAGGAAGCAGAAATGATTCAATGATTCAATTAGCGGGAGAGCGAATGATGTGCTCATTCCTGATGGGAGTGATAATTGATAAACATTTTAATCCAACACTGAAACAAGTCCAGAATCAGCAGTGATGAGGTTTATGCCGTACCAAAGGGGCTGGGAGAGAGATTAGACAGCAATATCAGGTGCAGAAGATTGTTAATTCCACTGGTTGCTTTAATCAAATACATTGAATTTCTATTCAGTGGCCGCGATGTACCACAAATGTGTCACGGCAATAGACATATATTATAAATACTAGGGTTTTCAATTATCTTGTTTAATTAGTATACTAATGATAAAAATAATCCCTGACCCATGCAAAAGAATATAAAATAAATAGACCTTGTCCAACACGCTCTTTTGAAAATGTACAACTATTATGGCGAATTTGTAAATTAATTGGTGTGATCTCGTTTTGGTTAAGAAAGCCTAATATGCACAATATCATGTTATGACTTCAAAACTATTTTAACATTGCGAGATTTGAAAACTGATACTTTTGAATGTTAGCGTCACATAGTTTTCTAACGCCGTAGGTTTGCTCCGTAGCTCACCCGATACGCCATTTCACTTGTGAAGTAAGGCGTGAACCGGTACGAATCCTGTGTACGGTTCAACAAAACAGCTCAAACCCACGTCGAAGGAAGTTGAAAGCACAGTTACATAAGCATATGTGTTTTTATATAACTTTGACATTTACTATGATTATCGGTTTAGGGTTGGGTTTGTTATTTTCCAAAATGATAGAGCATTAACCTTTTATTTACCCATCTTATTGCAAATCGTAATCATATTTTAAGTAATGGTGAACAATTTAAATTTATGGCAAATTCATTAGCGAATTTGGATGAATTCATATAATCTAATTTAAATAATACATTTACAGGATGTTTGTAGTGCAGTTTGTGAAGACCCATTCCAACAAAATTTAATTGAAATTCATAATAAGTTTATGTTTTTTGCAAATTTTGCAAAACAATTATGTTTTTTTGCAAAAATGTGGCTCCTGTTGCTCAGTGGTAGAGCATTGCGTTAGCAGCGCAAAAGGTTGTGGGTTCAATTCCCAGGAAACACACATACTGATAAAAAATGTATAACCTGAATATACTGTAAGTCGATTTGGATAAAAGCATCTGCTAAATGCATAAATGTAAATGTAAATTGGTAAGCAAATTCATGCATCATTCACAGAATATTGTTTACAGAATATTTGTAGAGCAGAGCGAGTGAGGAACAGTTTCAGCACAATATCATTGCAGTTCGTGAATATTTGACATTTGCTGAATTGGTAGGCGAATTCGTTTGATTGCGTATGATATCATTTGTATGTTTCAGTATGATCTGCGTACGCCCAATTGAGGGTTGGATTTAGGCCTTTATGCAAACAATTTTTCCTCTAAAATTTTATATTTGTTAAATTTCCAACCAATTTAACATAAAATAGTTACGAATTACAAGATTGTGTTGGAACACATACAAAAAGCTCAATTTTCTGAAGTTGAAGTGTTCGCACATTAGTCCTCCTTGAGTCAAAAAAAGAGGAGAGCAACAGAATGTAAGTCTTTATGTTTTTTAAATAATTAAAAATATGTACAAATGTTTAATTTATGCAAACCTGATCTAATGTGACCAAAATGCAAAAGTGCTTAAGCTTTTGAGAGCTAAATTAGTGCAGTTACTATTGACTGTTCAGATGGCACATTCAGAATCATTTTGTTGTATTAAATAGACCCTTAAAATATATTTTTATCTAGCCCATAAAGTACTGAGAATGTAATTTCTCAATGAGAAATCAAAATTAAGGAACTGTAATCAAAATCATCAGCAGAATAGAATCCTTATGAAACCCATTCCTACTCCAGAGTCTAGAAATTGCGCTCTGTTTGGAGTATTAGTCGAGGCCTGAATATCTGCTTTTAAGCCAAGGTGCAGTCAGGCTGAACAGCCTTGTGTCATTGTGTCTCACAGAGGAAGTAGTTTAAATCGTTCCAAGTACCGCAAACAGAGGAAAGCAGTGAAAGCTCTTAAAAAAACCTCCGCTCACTTCCTGTCGTTGGCATTAACATGAGGATTAGTGGTGACCAGCTAGTGACCTGCAGGTCAGACGTGTAGAACAACATGAGCCGGGGCCCAGAGCTGCAGTAATGCTACAGACTTGACTTCAACTAATTAAATCAGTCTCTAAATATCCTCTTTATTTAACAGCATATACAGCAAATATGATAGATTTTACCACATAAGTATAAGTAGTGTTTGCTAATTCAAGCATGGCTATTATTATTATGCTCGATGAAGTATTGGTATGTCATTTGCACTGCTTTTGTGTATGGCTATGAATGACATCTGAACATTTATTTAGGGGTTGCAATTACTTGTAATACTTTCAGATTACAGATGTACTTTTTTCACCTGGTGGAGGATAAAATGGGTAAAAAACTGTTTTTCATTTGACATTTATGAAGGAAACCAAGACCTTTTTTCCCCAAAGTTGTAAATTTTTGTACAAATCATACATGATCATACAAATCTATTAATATTGTATCACATGATTATGACTATTATATCACATACAATCTTTTTCATGGTGATATATGGCTATTTTACAGGTTGCCAAGTTGGTGGTAAATTTGTATATATCTGTACAGTCTCATTTGTATGTTTTGGTATGATTTTCCGCTGATGCTTAAGTTTAGGAGTCAACTTTAATGTTGACCCAACTTTTTTCATGTGAATCACACTATACAAATTCATCAGTTTATAATAAACATATGTTTTCTCATTAGATCAGGTTTGAAATATTGTAGAGACTAATTGCTGGTTACTACTTTATTACATTATTATTATTATTATTATTGCAGGTATATAATTCAATTCTATATGCATTCATTTTATAGCAGGTTTTGGAATAATGTAAAATCTAATATCGCCTTTCTGTAACAATTTATGCTTGATCTCCAAAAGAACTCCAAGAGAACGAGAGGAGAATAGAAATACACTCTCCTCTCTGTGTATATCCGCAATGCCTAAAACAAAGCTCGATCTATATGACCATGTTCATGCTTCAACTTCCAACACGATGGGTGGCAGCTGATAAAAAGGGTTTCTGTTAAACGAGGAGGCTTTGAAATCCCTTTGGTCTTCAGGGCCACAACCCTTTAACTGGCCCAACTTAGCCTTTTGATCTGAATTTTGTACTGATATGCCATCCATTTAATCCTCTCAGCTCCCAGTCCCTGGAGACAGAGCAACGCTTGCGAACTGAAGCCCGAGCAGCTCCTGCAATCCAGGGCCGGCCAGAGCCCACATCATTCTCCAAGAGCCCGAACGCCTCGTAATAACGAGAAAGCTCAGGAAGCAAATGGGCACTCTGGGGTGGGGAATGTATTATTCAATAGAAAGGCACTTGTGGTTCTGTTCAAGCAAATTGCACTTCTGTTTTTTTCCCCCCTCGTTCTAGTCTTTTCATTGTGGTGATTGTATTTACATGCGGTTGGGGGAGCCATTATCCCCCACCCGATACTTGCATGGTACATGTAAAGGATGATGCACAAGAGTGGTGACAGCAGGTGGATATCAAAACAAAATTACAGACAGCAGAAGAGAAACAAAATACTCTGGATGCGTTCTCAGGCACTCTGGAGCGAGACAGGCTCAGATGGCAGGGAGCTGGTTGCTGGAGGTTTATTACTGCAGTGAAATTCTAGCATGGACAAAAGACATTGATCAAACTGTGTAAGAAATGCTTTTTTTCTGTCATTGTGGATGAGCTGTAAGTGGTCATATGTTTAAATGATAAAAAAGCTTGCTTTGGGGAAAACAGAAAGAGTGTAGCTGTTAGACTCTGGTTATAGTTTTATAGTTTTATAGTTATATATATATATATATATATATATATATGCTGTTTTATTATTGTTACTTTATTCTTATTGTTAAAATGAAAAAGTGTTAACATTATTTTATTTAGTTTTACCTATTTTATAGTTCTTGTAGTGATTTTAATATATGCTAATAATAACCAAAATATATTTTTTATAGTCAGCACTGAGAATAAAGGGAATTGCATCCAAGTGCATTGAAATAATGAGAATGTATAAACCATAATGTTCAGAAGTTTGTGGTATTCGTTCATTTATTTAGTTTTTTTTGAGAGAAGTCTCTTCTGCTCACCAAGGCTGCATTAACTTGTTCAAAAATATGATTGTAGTTTCAAATAGAAGTTCTCTATGTGAATATATGATTCATTTTTGTGATCAAAGCTGTATTTTCAGCATCATTACTCCAGTCTTCGGTGTCACATGATCTTCAGAAATCAGTTTAATAAGCTGATATAAATGTCTTTAGTGTCACTTTTGATTAATTAAATGCAGTTTTTTTTAATAAAAGTATAAAGGTTATGTATCGGGCTCATTTTTGAGCTGGACATTTTTGGCCAAATGTACTGTAAAATATGTGTGGTATAAAAAAATGCTTAGCATTGCTTCAAAACAAGAAATCAAAAAGTTGGCGGTTAGTCATTGCTCACTGAAATGCCTTGTGGGTCCTCAGAGTTTGTCTCCTCCTTCAGCTCTGGGACGCTCTCTCTTTAATCTCCACTCCCATTCCGGTTGGTACGTCCCCTCAGTGTGTCCCCTCCTAAAGAGTCAACGTTATGAAGGACGGGCGTGACGTAAACTGTTTATTTATTTCAGGCATTCGAACCCTCCGTTCTGATGGAGAACAAACGACTCTCTTCATGTACAGAGAGAATCCTGCAACAAAAATTCATCATTTGTGTCTTATCCTCCAGGAATAACTAAAGACATAAAAACACTTCCATATGTAAAGTAAAAAATAATCATAATCATAATAAATAAATATAGAATATAACGTGATTTTTTTCTGATTCACCTGTCATGTTTTTTAAGCTTAAATATCACACAATGTAGTTATTTTTATGCTTGCAAAAAAAAAACATTTATGTTTTATGCATTATATAGATATTCATACACTGTAAAATAAATATTTGTCAAAGTTGTAAATATATATCAAAGATTATTGGAGCATAATTTACATGAAACTACTATTTCAGTTTTTACCATTTTGCTAATTATTATTTATAATTGTTTGTGAAATTTACACAATGCAATGCAATGTAATGCATTATAAATTCAATAATTGTAGTGTATAAAATATTAGCAGATTCCTTGTTGCATTTGGTTGTTTATCATGTTATAATTTATAAAGGTGTAACAAATTAATACATTTTAAAATATATTATAACTGTGGTTGCAATTACTCATGAAATCACACAGTACATTATAATGTGCATTAAAATGCATAATTATATATATATATATATATATATATATATATATATATATATATATATATAATGTCATGATCATATAATTATTTTACCCTATTCCCTTGAAAATTGTTTCTACATAACTTTTAGTAGTTTTATCACAAGTACTATGAAGTTTTATATGTATATACATTAATAAATCCATCCCAGTTTAAGGAGGTTTAGGGATTTTCACTGAAAACAACAGAAAAATCCTGATTTGAAATTTCTCAAATATAACACAGCTGTCCCTGCAAATTTAGCATGGCATTGGAGAAAATAAGCGCTATATGACACACCTCCACGCAGCTTATACACTTTGTGATCGCCACTTTTAAGAGGACCTTTAATCTTACTTGCATCCTGTTTACAAGCTAAATGCTAATGCACCTCTGTAATGATCCTAGTTGAGAGGTGTCTGATTGAGCTAATATTTGACGTTATTTCAGCATGCAGCGCTGGATTAGCTGAATTCTAATGAAGGGTTTACGGTCCTGCCGTTCTGTTGTTTGACATGCTAGCCTTTTTAGTGCCAACCAACAGCTGCCAGCGCTAACACTGACGGACAAACAGATCATAGCCTGCTAATACCATGCTTTAGCGCTAATAGGCTAACCTAAGCACAAGCTTATGACAAACTGGTGGGATGTTAACTAGTCACCTAGGCATTTACAGTCAGACAGGAGAGGTAGCATATGTGCTAATCAGGTTAGCACAGGCCGGTGATATAAATAATCTAATTACGCTGCTGCGACGCACTGCGGGATCACCAGGCTGCCAGTATTTCCACTGAGAGCGCAGTCATTACCACGTCCCAATTATATGTTTGCTCACACACTCCTTTTCAAAGGAGCGGTTTGAAGTTTAGCAGCGGCCCGAATCAAACTGAACCTGCGAGACATTAATATCCCAGCCTGAGCTTATGCTAATGCGTATTGTTACAAGAATTTATGACTATTAGTAATGTACAGTGAATGCTTGTTTGCTCCCTCGTCATCGTAAATTTCTCCAGAGACAAAAGAGTTAGTAAGAAGGGTCATTTCAGTACATTCATGTACACTACTGTTCAACAGGTTCAAGAAATACATCTTTTTTTTTCAGCAAGGATGCGTTAAATTGAACAAAATATATATATTTTTTAACTCTCTTTATCAAGGATACTGAACCATCATATCAGTTTCCACAAAAATATCGGGCAGCACAATTGTTTTCAACATTGATAATAATCAACAATGTTTCTTGAGCAGCAAATCAGCATTTTATGCTGATTTCTGAAGATCATGTGACACTGAAGACTGGAGAAATGATGCTAAAAACACAGCTGAAGTGAAAATAGGATACATTTTGAACAATTATTCAAATATAGGTTACACATAGTTTTACATATAGACAATTTATATGTAAAAAAAAAGAAAATCAGCTTTTATTTTACTTAATTACATTTTTAATGATTTCAAGCACTTCCTAAAATCACAACACCAGCATATTCAAAAAGGACAAACCTGAAAAGATATTACAGGAATAACCCAGTACAAGATGGCAAGGGAACACACAGAGGTCAGGGGTCAACTCAAATAGAGATCAGCTCCTCCTAACACACTGGTCAAGTCATTATCATGACCAAGGGAGGAAAAAGGGAAATTGGTGTAATTTGAAAGAAGTACGTTTTTTTTTATTGACAAACACATCATCAAAGATAATTTGACTGATCTCTTTTCAAAGGATGTTTTAGGTGAGTTCACTGTTTGTGGGTTAGTTACGCTTTACAAAGAAAAGGCATTCTGTGAAGGAAATAGCTGTATTTCCTTTCTACACAATAAAATAGTTCCTAAATGTATTTGATTAGAGGTGTGGGTCATTAGAGGTGAGTTTGTCTTTAGATATGTTTATATATTGGTGGTGTAAACTAAAAATGACATATATACAGCTGCATCTCAATAAATTAGAATGAGAATTAAATGCATATAAATTTGAATATAGGAATATAAAAATAGTTCCTAAATGGTATTTGATTAGATTTTTCTTCCACACTTTTTCCTTCCACTCAACTTTCTGTTAACATGCTTGGATACAGCACTCTGTGAACAGCCAGCTTCTTTGGCAATGAATGTTTGTGGCTTACCCTCCTTGTGAAGGATGTCAATGATTGTCTTCTGGACAACTGTCAGATCAGCAGTCTTCCCCATGATTGTGTAGCCTAGTGAACCAAACTGAGAGACCATTTTGAAGACTCAGGAAACCTTTGCAGGTGTTTTGAGTTGATTAGCTGATTGTCATGTCACCATATTCTAATTTGTTGAGATAGTGAATTGGTGGGTTTTTGTTAAATGTGAGCCAAAATCATCACAATTAAAAGAACCAAAGACTTAAACTACTTCAGTCTGTGTGCATTGAATTTATTTAATACACGATTTTCACAATTTGAGTTGAATTACTGAAATAAATGAACTTTTCCACGACATTCTAATTTATTGAGATGCACCTGTACTGTATATGTATTTTTACTTTACACCAGCAATATATAAACATATCTAAAGACAAACTCACCTCTAATGACCCATAAACCTCTAATCAAATACCATTAAGGAACCTGTGTAAATTATACAGTACATATACAGTAAATAAGTGAGTACTGCATATGTGTGTACTCACATATTCTCTTTGCTAAATTGCTAAATTCTCTTTATTGTTTCTCACCAATGTGATTGTTTAAACTCTTATTGTTGCTGATAACAGTATGATTATGAGCAATCTGCTCACCCTCAGCCTGGATTGGAGATTGGAGATGTAGATGAGTTTGTTTCTTCATATGATTTGCAGAAATGTAGCATTACGTCACTTACTCACCAGTGGATGCTCTGTAGTGAATGGGTGCCGTCAGAATGAGAGTCCAAACAGCTGATAAAAACATCACAATAATCCACACCACTCCAGTCCATCAGTTAATGTCTTGAGAAGACAAAAGTCATGTTTATAAAAAATAATTCAGCATTAAGATGTTTTAGCGAAGGCCATTTTTACATGCATTTTGAAACTGTATGTTAACTTGAAACCTTGAATGACTTATATTTATAAATTATAACCTCAACACTTACCAATTTAACCATTAGTACTGCAGTTATTGTTACAATAAACCTAATATTAGCTAACAATCCTTCATAAATAAACAAATAAATAAATACAAATTACATTATTAAAACGGATTATATATGTATATGTATTTATTTTATTCATTTATCGTTAATATACAGTAAACAGAGAACTGTAGTGACTGGTCACAATACCAAACGTTGCAGCTCATGAATCAACAGGAATGACATCCCATGTTTCTCTGTTTAAATATAGTAATGCTGTAAGGCCTC
Source organism: Gymnocypris eckloni scoliostomus (assembly GCA_027564155.1). NCBI lineage: Eukaryota > Metazoa > Chordata > Actinopteri > Cypriniformes > Cyprinidae > Gymnocypris > Gymnocypris eckloni. Next base: position 35,845,095 of record CM050418.1, read on the forward strand.
ATGCACAGAGCTGATATTTTGCCACATTTTTTGTTTCACCTGTTTACATTCACTAACCAACTATTTACATTATTACCTTGCCAAGACCGCATTTTGACAATTTTTACAAATTATGAGTGCACAGAAAGCGCATGCAAGCTTTCAAAAGCATCCCGCTGTTAGTCAGACAGCTATCGTGCACAAAATTAAGGCTACAGGCAAAACGACTCTTTTTTATGCACTTGTCACTTTTTGGGGCTATTTAGCCTCCATAACAAGATACACATTTAAGTGTTTGTTTTATTTCACATGATTTGTATCCATCTGTAGAATTCAGTTAAAATATATATGTATTTAAACAATCCACATTTAAATATTTAAATATTTTCATTAAAAATAACTTATACTAGGATTAATCAACTGGGAAGGTATGGTGAAATATATATTTATTTATTTAGCCTTAAATTAACATTCTTTGATTTGATTTAACATCCGTAGTACTAACTGTGGTAAATTGTGGTTACAATAGAAATGCATTTGAAGTTGCTAAGATAAAAGCAATTTAAGCCTACGGTTATTTGACAAAAAAGAGAGGCCATAGAAAAAAAACCGGTGTTTTGATGTGTGCCCTTATGCCGTTTATGGGTTAAGCGCAAGCAACGCACCCCTGGCAGTCCCCAGCTGCTGTATCCTGGGTAATTACCAATGCTTAAGGTGGACCACACCTTAGATAAACCCGTAATGCTCCAGTCTTTCACAAACATTCCCTCTCCAGCAAGCTCCGACTTGTTTGCTGATGTGTTTGTGTGTTCTTGTTCTGCATTGGGCTCTGCTTTGGCTGGTTTGCTGTTGGGCCCAAGCAAACAAATCTCAATGTGTTGATCTTTCTGTGATAGCCGGTGTTGAGGTTACATGAAGAGACAAAGTCCTCTTCACCATCTTCCTTTGGAAGCTAACCACGCAAAGACGTAACATTTACACAGCTTAAGCTTCAGAAGGAAGCAGAATGGCACGGCATTATGACAAACACAAGGTGAAACGTGAATGATTACGAGTGTATCTTACCGCTGCTCTCTGTGAACAGGTGTGCTGGAGTTGTTATGAAGGATAGCGAGTTAAGCCTTACATTGTGTGTTTTGAAAAGTCTCACCACTCCCCCTGACATCCTGAAAAGTGCATGTCTTGAGGTGCGGAGCAAATCGGACGCTAATATTTTGACTGAGTGACAAATTCCAGACAGGAACTTCTTAACCCTGAGAAGATTAACAATAAAACCGTCAACATACTCTCAGCATAATAAACAGTTATGCACTAATTCAGTGTTTCTGCCTTACATACCCTCACAGCACCAGGTTAAGTACTCTTCGTTGACATCAAGACTGGATTTGGCTGAATGGAAAGCCTCCAAAATATTGTAAAATTGACTGTGATTAAATATTTTCAAAGAAATAGTTCACCCCAAAATGAAAATTATACTCTATTTAGACTGTGTTTTGTTCCAAACCCATATGATTTTCTTTCTTCAGTCGAACACAAAAGAAGATATTTTGAAGAATGTACTGGTCATGCTTTTCCAGATACAGTAAATTGGCATTGGGGCTGTCAATTAAGTTTTTGAAAAGTTTTGGGTACAGGCGATGACATTGTAAAAAACGATCACTGTATCACACAGATCCGCAATAAACAGCTAAAAACACCACAATTCATGCCAGGCCAGTAGATGGCGCTGTCATTTAGTAAAGAAACACTACGTGCCTGCACACATAGCTATAGACTGAGCACATAATAAGCATGTGCATGAATCACCAGTTTCATAAATTTGTGTATTTACTGTTAATACGCAGACAATAATAATATATTTTTTTCAAAACTTGCACTTTAAAACTTGTTTTCAAAAGTTAGCCTTTTCAAGCCCCCAAAATGCCATTGTCATGTAAACAACCCCTTACTTTGAAACAATTTGCACTTGCTAGTAAATAAGTATTTACTAGGTCGCTAGTAAATTTCACAAAGAATGGCAAATAAACCGCACAAATAATTAAAACCAAATTTTTATAAAAAAAAATACTCTCATAAAATATTATCTTTAACATTTTATTTACAACTTCAAAAAAGTTGTCTTTACAGTGTAGTTGCTAAACATTTGTACAAATATTTTAGTTTGGTTTAGTATCATGTATGTTTCACTTAACAAATGTGCCACCCAGGCTCATTGGAAATATGGGCCTTTATCTACATTTCTGCAAAAACAAATTCCTATATATAAAAATCGTTGCAGATTCATTTGAAATGAACGCTAGAGGCAGTAAAACGCAGACAGCTTTTATTCCCTTTCACACAAATTTTGATTTACAGGGCCAGAGTTTCGATTAAGAATGATTAATTTTCGCACAATTCCTTGCACAATATTTGGTTTAGCGGCACTCACTGGACATTTCACTTTGAAACTGCCGCGAAACGTGCAGTAAGATCTGAAATATCGATGTTGCAGAAATGTCAACACAAACACGTATATCCAATGAGTCTGGGTTGCACTTTTTTATTGTCATTTTAGTTTTCGTCAAGCATTATTAACATTATTAACCCATTTGAAAGCTTTGTGGGAGAAACAGCTTGGAATGTATGTGGTTATTGACAGATAATTCTAATTGTGGATCTGGATATGTCACCCATTAGTTTTTAATAATGGATATTTAGTTCAACAATAGCACTTCAAAGCAGACCTGGGACTATTGAACTGGGGTGTGTTTCCCAAAAACAACTATGGTTGCATGTTCCATCATTACCAATAGAGTTCAATGGAACTAACGACCGATGCTTTTGGGAAATGCACTCCAGATTAGCTGAGTGGAGGACCATCACAGAGGACCTAAGTGAACCCACTTATAACAGGGGCTGAAACGATGTTGTCCCCCCAGCAATGGCCCAGATTTAAAGGAGAAAAACGAGATTGGGATAATATTTACAGGCTATTTTTCAAACGCCAACACTGTGTACAGTACGAAGACATTTCCTTCAAACATTTCTCTCCTGGAAGGGAGGAGAACTTTGTTATTAAAGGATATTCCACATCCTCTCTATGAATGCGCTTCATTCTCAAAAAAGCACTTCTGTCACGAAGCCAGACAATACCTGACAATAATCAGAAATTATAAGTGATGAAATATGATTTGTTCCAGAGCAGTAGTTGCCGCTCCCCTAGCTTGCAGCGCAATACAGCATAGCCACACAGGAAAGCCCACAATAAACAGCAAACACACAATACTCGTAGTGAGAGACGCAGCTTAAATCCTGGCGTTACCTTACCTCTATGCAGACTACCTGTTTGTTTGGCGGGTTCACCAAAAGAACATGAAAAGGAAGTGCACTCTGTGAATCGACCAGAGTGTACAATTGCCACTCGAATCTGGTTTAATGTGTTTTTGTTTCGTTAATCGTCGCCCTAATCCAAACAGAGGATCCAGACAAGGCCCACCCAGGTGAGACGGGTGAAAGTCATAATGGAAATAGATGCAGCTGCCTGCTTCTCGAAATGACAAAGATAACACAATAGGCGAGTGTGTACACTTTGACTATGGGAATCCTTGCAGCTCAAAGCCCTGGGCTCCTTTGACAAATAGTTTGCTTGTTTGTGATTGTGCGTGAATGAGTGACATAGACACACAGGGGTGGAGACCATGAGTGAGTTTTTGGTATTATCTGCTGTTCTGCTATTTGATGTCTTGCTTCCTTTCGGCTTCCAGGCTTGTGATGTTGGCCTAGATCCAAGGCTTTCAACCAGGGGTCTGCGAGGAACCTGCAGGGGTCAGTGGATAGATGTGTAAAACATGATGTTCTTTAAGAAATTCTATCAAAATGTTTTTCTAAACTTAGTACAATAAGAATTAAAGAAGCTAGTGTTTCCTGAATTATAAGTATAATGTTATTAAAGTGTTGTAAAAAAAATACTAGTTTTTAAATCATTTTTATTTTACAAATTATTGCATCTTTGCTGACTAAAATGTTAATTTGTTTAAGAAAATGTATTAACCTCTGTTTTGACTGAAAGTCTGAAGATTTTTATTAATGCAAATAACTAACTAAATGTAAATAAATGCATCTTATCAATTTAGAATGGCACAAAACGTCAGTCAAATTATATTTAAACATTAAAAAAATAAACATACTCCTTCAAATGATAATCAATGATATGTCACAATGAATACATATTGTTTTGTATGACATGTTTCAGGAGGTGTTTAAATATATTTCAATTTCCCTTTAACAAATATCAACAATACAAACATAAACACTTCACATATCACTACTTTAGATCACTATTTTCTATCTTTCGATAGAATAAATCTTGCAAGTGTCCATTCGAATGTGTTTGGATGAGATTTAGCAGTCAAGAGGAAAATTAAATTATTGAAGGTGGGTTAACGTTTGAAACCTGAGAGTTGTTGCACTCCCTTATCAAAAAAATGGCACCAAGTGTAAGTGCCGTTACTTTGTTTCATATTGCTTGTAAATTGCAGTCATACACTAGTACCTAGAAGAAGTTTGTCCTTTGGAGGATTTAACACACTACCTTACTAACCTAACACAGATTCAACTCGGTTCAACTCACTGTAAATTGCAGCTATTTGAAAATCACATATTACATTCCACTCAAAACTCTGTAATGACTTTCGTTCTCGTCAATGATTGCTAGAGCTCTGTCTTGATTGCCACCTGATTTGAGTGGCAGCCTTCATGGGGGAGGCCGATAAACATCTTCTTGCTAGACGGCTCGGTTTTACTCATTTGGTACAGTGACTCTGAAGAAGGAAGGGGGGCAGTGAGGTGTTTGTTTGGAACATGCAGCCAGGATACGGTACAGCCACCATACCTGAGATTCAAAGGTAGGTAGATCAAAGACCTCACATTTGCAGGGAACGTCTGAAGACGATAGAACTGCTGGCATGCATGGGCCGACTTGCAGTAGCAGCACAGAACACCTGAGGAAACAACACGATTGAGTGATAAAAACCTCATGCTAGGAGCTGTGTGTCGTTGTGTATTAGAGAGTTATGTTGCTTTGCGATGACTATCGTTGTGTGTAGGATGTAATGATGGGATTCGCAATCAGTTGGGTTCACTTGCGCAAGACAACCTTCTTTAGCATCCTATTCTGCTACAGAGAATGATACGAAAATTAGTTCATTATTTTGTTACTTTATCTTATTTTACACACAAAATGTGAATCTAAATAAAAAAAAATAGATTGTACACTCTCCTAAAAAATAAAAATCTTACCTGTAGGGGTACAAAAGATTGTCACTGGGGGAGTACCCTTGAAGGGACACTCTTGTACCTTATTTACCCCTACCTCTATGGTACACCTAGTACCATAAGAATACATGTTCCTACCTTAATAGGGTACACAGTACAACTCTAAGGTACTGATATGCACCCTTTAGGGGTAAAGACGATACAAATGTATCTCTTTGAGGTTACTTCAGCAAGTATAGTGTACAGTTAATATTCACCATGAAAACTTGCTTCCACCATGATTGCCAGAACTCCGAAAGTCTGTGCTTTAAGACAGCCCAGAGTACCCCACTGGTAATTGTATTTTAGTGCCATTCATGTGCACTCATCTTGAAACTATGATCATTACAAATGTCTAGTTTGTGGTGGTGTATATATGTAGATTTGGCACCTTTACTCTTGGAAAAAGAGTTCTCAATAAGTGTTTCTGCCTATATGGGTTGGTGAAGGTCTAGCTGGATTAGAGCTGCTATGCCCTGATTGTTCCCACCTGTCAACAGGGTTAACCTACCGCTTCTGTTAGGTGCACTTAGCCGTGCAAAACTTTCAACTATGTCAGGCAAGCAGTCCTCGTTTTGCCCTACCCATACCCCATGCGGACAGTCAACCCTAGTCAGCAAACCCGTATTCCACAGGCCTGGACACTATTTCCACTAATGGAATTAAATAAATCTTGAGCTTCTTCAAAAGAATAAAACCTCTTGCAAATTCCAAGCATTAAATTGAGAAGGCTAAACTTTTTTTTTTGGCCGCAAAGATTAATTTCAGCCCACTCGTGGCTTTACTAGAGCCCGTGTAACTCCAAGTACCTTGCATTTTACGCTGTGCTAAAAGATGCGACCATTCAGAGGTATTTTTAGAAAGCAATCCATACTTGAGTAGATGACCTTATGTCAAATTTTGGCCTTTGATCCAGCAGCCATGATTCCCAGGGGATTTTTTTTTTAGTAGCATGACTCTCCTCTCTGTTGGGTAACACGTGACGGCATTACCTCCCCTGCGTAAACCTTGTGCGTTATCTCTGGGTGCATTTATCTTCAAGTTAACCCTAGATCAGTGGAGGGATTGGGAAGGGAAACTAGATTGGCATCTCTCTGTGTGGTCCAGAGTGAGTCTCTGTGCAGCTGCCTGAGGGAACTGCACCTCTGCACGCTTCACTACCTCCACCCCCTCCTGTTCAGCCCATCAACAGGAAGCCAGTCTCACCTAAGCCTCTAAGGATGAGACAAGTTTTTGCAGTTGTCTTCTAAATGATTATGCAATCAGAATAGATGATATCAGTCAGTCAGTCTGTTATAGCTGTTTGTAAGAGAAAATAAGCACTCAGGAAAGCTGTGGTACTTTTTTACTCACTGTTTACACCGAAAGTATGTTCATGTGTGCAGTTAAAATCAAGTTATTACTCCCAGCTAAGTGTAAGGCAGTTCCGTTAGCTACTTGGAATGCTTTTGATTGGGCAATTACAAATAATGCCATGATGTTCTTGTAGTGACTGCTATACACTTCCCCTTTTAAGACAAATACAGTTGAGGCATCAATGAAAAGGTAATTGAGCTTTATTAATAGAGGGGTACCTGTGGCAAAAAAAAGAACTCACTGTGCTGACATACTAGTAATATTGGTTGCACAGGTGGAAATGAAGGTATATGCATGATAGCTTTGGTGTGCATAGTTTTGATAACATTACATAGCCATGTTATTTGTACTTTCAGAGGAGAATTGACCTACAGGATTACTTGCTTACTTGAAGTTGCCTCTGCATGTTAAAGGGATAGTTCGCCCATAAATGGACATTCTGTTATTAATTACTCACCCTTGTGTCATTCCAAACCTATGAGAATTTCGTTAATTTTTAGAACACAAATTAGATATTTTTGATGGAATCCGAGAGCTTTCTGACCCTCCATAGACAGCAATGCAACTACTACTACTATGTCCAGAAAGGCAGTAAGGTTAAAAAAATAAAAATAATAACACTTTATTCAAGTTTATTCTCTTCCTTGACATCATTCTATGCATACATGTGCATTTCGCTCTTTACAAACAAGGCACAGCACATCCAGGTTCTACGTTTTCTTTGCACACAAATATATTCTCGTAGCTTTATAAAATTACGGTTGAACCACTGATGTCTCATGGACTATTTTAACGATGTCCTTACTATGTTTCTGGGCCTTCAACATGGTTGTTCCCTTGCTGTGTATGGAGTGTCAAAAAGCTTTCAGATTTCATAAAAAATATCTCAATTTGTGTTGCGAAGATGAACGAAGGTCTTACGGGTTTGGAACGACATGAGGGTTATTAAGTTATTAGAGTTAATAATGACATAATTGTCATTTTTTGGGTGAAACTATACTTGAACTTGATAAATTGCAGAGACCAGCTGGTGCTAACTGTAATTGCATGGTGAAAATGTATTACTAATATTTGTATGTCATGGATTGTATGTCCATATTCTTTTACCTGACATATTTACTTATTTCTACATGAGCAGACACATTTTGTCATGGTAGGAATAATTGTCTTTTTAGACAACTCGTACACAAGAGCAAATGTTAGCAAGGACAACTCCACCTGGCGAGCAGCTCACACATTTCTGATAAGCAGGCGATGAAATTGTACATAGTGTGATTTTTAAACACCTGAGCAATGCCGCGAAATGACTCACTCCTTGTCTTGGATTTGATCGGCGTAATGAGTTTTCGACCACCAGCCTAAGCCACTCAGATAGGAGGACAATTTTTTTAACGTCTAATCTAATGCAACTGGCTGCGCTTTAGAGCCACAGCATTCTCATTTACATACCACTAAGCCTCTTTGAAAGCCCTGAGTGCAGCAGAAAAGATATCTGACCTCTGGATGGGCCACAAAAATTGCATTGGCCTCCTCATAACATGGGGATTAATCACACATATGATTACACATTAAATTACCTGGGCTGTATGCGTTTGTGCTGTGCTTTGGTGTCAGCATGTTAAGGGTTTTCAAAAAAGTTTGTTGCAACTACTTCCTTAAAAAAAATCCTTGTAACCAATTGGTTTTTGACTGATATAGACTGACATTCTGCCTGGCTTATCCTTTTCTTTACAAAAAGGACAGATTAAGACAATCCGTTGCAAGCCACCTCGACTTTGCAAGGTGCTTTGGGACTAAGAGCAAAGAGGATTTCTCTGGTGCTTCTGAGAAGATGCTGAGGAATCTTGCGGCATTAGTTTTGCCCACCTGGAAGTGCACACCAGACCACACCAACCCTCCCCTTTGTTTACTAGCTTAGTGACCATCATACCTAGCCTTGATAATAATAAGACTGATATAGATATCACTTAGCAGCAGTATGTTTCTCTCTTTCTCTCTCTCTCTCTCTCAAACACACATGCACACTCATTTTTAGAGGAATGTGTAAGATTAGAGTCCACTTTCAGCCTCGTCCCTTGTCTCATTGGAAACCTACACTTGAGTCAGACGTCCCACATCAAAGAGCAAAAACTGTCTGCGTCCTCATGCAGGATCTAATCCAAAGATTGCAGAAATCCCTCTCACCCTTATCAGCAGCACCATCAACACGTAAACCCAACTTATTTGGGTATTTACACACAATTCACCCAACATTTAAGTCAATTTCTTATGTAAGCTGTTTCTTGCAGAACTTGTAATTTTGTCACCGGATATCGGATGATGACACATCAGGCAGGTAAAATGGATTTTAAAGTTAGGTAGGGATACATTAATACATTAAGCTCTGATTATCTCCACTGCATCTCAATAAACATATGTTTTGGCCCCTTGGTCCTTTGAATGTAGACTGCAATAGGGTTTATGATTGCGAGGAAGCGCTGCTGGTGACGTTAATGGGCAGTGGTATTGTTCGGCCAGCTTGATTTATTCCCTTTGGGCTAATGTTCTTGAGACAAGTCCTGCTGCTCCTTTTTCTCGGCCCCCTCAAGAACAAAGTGGCAGCTGCAAGACTTGCCACGGCCTTCATGTCAACAGAACCTTCAATGGACGCTCCTAACACCAATTGCACTGACAAGCCGTCCCAAAAGAGGTTTTGTACAGTAGCTGCGTAACATAATACAGGCATTTTTGCAAATGAAGGCAATGGAAAATCATGTAACAGTGGTAGCAAACAATCCTAAACAAGCACTTTTAATAAAACAACAGAATTTAATCCCATTAACAACCCAAACTGTGCAGACAGTGTCATGGAATAAGAGAGGAACCAGACGGCCCCAGTCCAATCTGTCGCGGTGACCCGTGTGCCCGCTGCCCTGTGCCAGTCATCCATTTACGCCACACAGGCCTCGCACTCAATCACCAGTTTATCTCACCCACTTACCCCCGTCCAGGCAGATGGCACGGCCAGCTATGCCAGAAGAGCGAGCCAGCCTCACACCAATAACCGGAATAGTAAATGAGTTAGCTGTATGCACATGGCATTAGTGTCTACTTGACCTGTTTGGAAAGTTTCACGGTAGTCTCACCAATAGAGCCAACTTTTGCCCACTGAGGAGCTGTTTATGGGAGCAGTTGGCCAGAGGGGGCCCAACAAAGGGGGTCGGTAAATAAATATTCTTTAGAAGGAGTCAAAGCCTCTAAAATGGCTTTTGTTTCTAGATGCCAAGTGCCCACTAAGTCGAGAATCGCTCAATACAATTAGTTTTTTAAGTGATGAAGATATTGTTGCTCTCCAGAAGGCAGGAGATTTGGGAAGTTTCCAGGAGGCCATATGCTATTTTGGATTCCTTGTCAACAGCAGACTCTAAAAACTATTCTTCTCACTAATAACTAGTTGCTTATTAGCATACCTATTATTAACATAATGGATGTTTATTAGTACTTATAAGGCACATATTCTGCATAAGCATATTCTACATCCCTAATTCTACTCAATGCCTAAACTTAACAACTACCTTACTAACTGTTAATACAATTAATTAGGAGGTTTTGAGGCAAAAAAAACATAGTCAATGCTTTGTCAATAGCGAGAATTGGACCTTAAAATAAAATGTGATGGAAAATATGTGTAAGCTCCTCACATGTGAACTACTTTTAAATGAAAAAATGATAGAATGATACTATCAAATGTTTGTTTTGTTTTAATCGGCATTACCATAACCATACAAACATTTTGGAAAATGGATGTTATATATTTTGGTTTTGTTTTGTTTTGCATCCCCATAAGTTTTGCTTGAACTCATTATTTTTTTGAAAAATCACATACAATCTTTATTGCTTTCCAGTCATATGAATGGAAATGTCTTTGGTCTCACTGCATAATCGATATGATATTGAAACTATAATGCATTGTAAATGACCTTAATGTCTCCCTCTAACAAATACACTTACGCACATCCTCCACACAAGCTTTAAGCATAGACTGAAAAAGAGTACCTGGTATTGCTGATAATCTAATTGTGTGCGGTTATGTTAAAGCACTGTCTCAAATAAATAACTGTCTGAAAGAAACCCATCCGTTGTTTTCTGGTCTACAAAGCTGAAATGACCGTTACTAACATTAAATGCAAAACAAACTATAGTAGTAAGAATTTAAACAGATTGTCATAATAGATAGACAATCCATAAACATTTTCTCTTATTTGTAATTATTAAAAACAATTTTAACGTCTACTATTACTATTATTAGTATTCTCTTGAAACAGATATTTCATCATTTTAAGTAGATGCTACTCTTTGTCTCTGGGCACTCAACCAATCTTATGAGGTGCATCCTGCGATGATTTTTGAACTCATCTATTTTATGAATTTATTACGTTTCATTAAAAAAAAAAAAATTTGCCACGAAATAACTACATAGCTTTTTTTTTTTTTTTACATTTTTTGACTTTTTAAAGCGTTTAAGAGCGAATTTGAATCAAAAGGCCAATTTAAATTCAGCCGTGTCCAAACTTTTCAATGCTAGTGTATTTATATTCGCCTTATAAAAAGCTAGTGAGTGATTTATTTCTGAATATTATTAGAACGTATTAAAATAAGAAACCTGGCATCCTTTTGGCAAGTTGGAATCCAAGAGTTTAGTGTTGACCCTCCTGCTGGTGGAACTAAAGAAACGTTTGAGCAACCAATTGCCGTATCTCCCAAAACACAGGGACATCCCTCACACACACACACACACACATATTCAAACTCATCTTCACCGTCTGTCAGGAGAGAGATAGTTTGTGAGCACTTGGCTGAAGAGGTAATTACACTTTTCTTTTGTCAGTCTTTGTCTCAGTGCAACCGAGTCTGCTTGAGGAACAGAGACGTGGAGTCTTTGTGCTAGGAGAGGGACCTGGGGCCATTGCCCCACAGCACTCCACCTGCCAGCTGTTCCCCGCAGCCTGTAGGAGCCCGTCAGCACGGCCGAGCCTATCAGAGCCATCGCTCGCCGGCCCACACAATAGATCCGTTTACTAAAACTGAATCTGTCTCCTCTGTTTAATGACTATTGTACCGGTTCCTCATGGGTCATTTTTAAATGACCGTTTTTGCTCGGAGGAGTTTTTCTGTGGACTGTATGCTGCAAAATATAGAGCCAGAGCAAGAATAATGGACATTTAATTGATTTATGTATTGCGGTTCTTCAGAAAAGTTACTGCAAATCCATTAAATCCATTTAAAATACAGCTATTTTGTGAAAGTCAAGGCTTTTTAAATAAACTCTATTTCCTAATTCTATAAAAAACTCAATTTGCAATCCTTGGTCAATAACGTCCAACAGGCGTGCATATGCAGGCTTTCAACAATAAAACAACCTTGAGAATCATTCGCTGGGGTAAAGTGTGAAACTTTTCCATTGGTTTCATTGATTGTTGTAGTTGTTTTCTGTGTTGATTCTGTTGAGCTGCGTGAAAGTGCTGCTTTATCCATTACTGACAAAGAAAATAGTCGCTTTTGTTCCTGGTCATGCCTTGAAACATACTGAATGGTTTCTGCTTAGGTCACTGATTAAAGTACACAATCACCCATCTCTTTATTCATATAAACAGCTTTAGACCATTTTCACAGCAGTTTCTAAATCAATAACTGGAATAAACCCTCTGAATGAAATGTATTTTTCTCTCCATCCTTTCGTGAGCCGAGAGTGATTGATCGTTCATCTAGATTTTGGTATAGTTCAGTGCTGACTTTTGCAGTGAGTTCGCATTATACAGTGATAAGCCTAAAAAAAGTAATACATAAAAAAATTTAATAAAAATGTAATGCGTATTCATAATCTTTAATATAGCATGCATTGTGATAAGGTGTATGTTGCCATAAAATAACATCTGTGATTACCAATTCATGTATGAACCATAAAATGCAAGATATAAACACACAAAATGCAATGTTTATTGTGTTAAAATGTATCAGATATAATGTAAATGTATGAATGCCATGAACAAACAAGTATTGAAATGCATATTTTGTTGTATTGTAATTACCAAATAACCAAACACATTAATAATACCTTTATAATACTTTTCACACACATGTGACTCAATGGACTTCAATAAAAGTGTTTATAGGAGGTCAAATAGTTCTGGCACAGATTAAAAAATAATTAATTTGCAGAAAAAACTTTATTGGGATATATTGAGAACCAAATGTTGAGAACACACTGAAAATTATTCAGTTTCGCATTTTTTTTTAAATAATAAAATACAAATGTATTGCATTACGCTTTGTTATGATGTCCTTTATTTTCTGAATTTTATACATACTGATCTTGTTAGTTTTGAAATCAAGTACACCGAGAAAAAAAAAAAAGTGTGGAATTTACTTTGAAGTAGGGCTGCAAAACGATTAATTGCGATTAATCACATTCAAACTAAAAGTTTATGTTTATATACTATATGTGTGTGTACTGTGTATATTATTATGTATTTATAAGTACACATATACATGTAGATATTAAAGAAAAATATGTTAAGCTGCATGTTATAATATTTTATACTTGTATATAAAATTAATTATATACAAGTATTAATATATAGAAATGCAAATATGTTTTAAAAATATATACATATAGGCATATGTGTGTATTTATATTTACATAATAAATATAAACAATACACACACATATATTATGTAAACATAAACTTTTATTTTGAATGCGATTAATCGCAATTAATCGTTTTGCAGCCCTACTTTGAACCAATTATCACTCAGAAATTGCTAGTAAATTTCACAAATAATTACAAATAAACTGCAAGTAACACATTATTATGCAAATTACTTTTCAAAGTTGAAAGCAGGATTATGTTTGACATGTTTTTCCACTTCTGAATTTATATATGTGACCCTGGACCACAAAACCAGTCTTAAGTGTCAATTTTTTTTTATTGAGATTTATAAATAATCTGAATAAATACGCTTTCCATTGATGTATAGTTTATGATCGGACAATAATTGGCCGAGATACAACTATATGAAAATCTGGAATCTGAGGGAGCAAAAAAATCTAAATATTGAGAAAATCGCCTTTAAAGTTGTCCAAATTAAGTTCTAAGCAATGCATATTGCGAATTAAAAATTAAGTTTTGATATATGTATGGTAAGAAATTTACTAAATATCTTCATAGAACATGATCTTTACTTAATATCCAAATGATTTTTGGCATAAAATAAAAATCGATCATTTTGACCCATACAGTGTACTGTTGACCAGTTGTTGTTGTAAACTGTTGTTGTAGTGTTGCAGACTGGCCGCTGTAGTTCTGTTTGTGTAGCTCGGCTGACTCTGTGAAGCGCTTTAACCTGCTCATTTCCTTTCATTACGCCAGCCGCTCTGCCCCATCAATTATGCAAGAGGAACAAATTTTGAATTTGACACCGATTGGGTCAGTTCGAGTTTTCAAAAAACATGCCAGTATGAATAATTGAGCGTGCAGGTTCAATATGTGATCAGTAGACCATACTGATAGACAAGTGGAGTTAATCTGCAGAGCTGGATGGCAACCAGCACTATATACTTATGTCTGGAAAAAACGACCTCATGACAGAACAGCAAATCAGCTGTATTAATACTGGTGTTCCTGGAGTATTTCATTTTATAATAAGCATAGCGACACTTTGATAAGTAGAAAATTTGTCACAAATTTAAATGGATATTAATAAGTACATAATTGGGACATATAATGTGTTCATAGACTTTTTTATGAAACGTGTAATCCTTTTAAAAGTTGTGTAGGTAAGTAAATAAATACATTTTAATATGAAAATTCTAACTTTAATGTAAAACTGCATACGTATTAATTACAAATTAATTTTAAAACTGTAAAATGCTTTTTTAAAATAGTTTGATAAGTTATCGTTTTTAAGTTTTAATTTCAGTTACACATTTTGAAAAAATTTAAACCACATATCTTAGATACTAAAAGTAGATATGATATTTAGCTATTCATTGCTACTATATTTATATGAACTCACACAATATATATATTGTGTGAGTATATATTTATATTTATTTATTCATGTATTCAGGAAAATAAATATTTAACATATTTTGATAAAAATCGCTAACAGAAGTACTTATGATATTTGGCTAGTCAACTAAAAAAAATGTGTATGTCACATTGCAGAAAATGGTTGGTATTATTATTATTATTGTTATTGTCTTTTATTATAACATTGAATAACTTTTTATTTTAAGAAAAAATTTCAAATACACTTTTTGATAATAATTGCAACCACAGAGACAGTATAAAAAATATGGTATTGAAATTTTACTTCTGAAAATGTGTTTTATTGTTTTGTATTCTTATTTGTTACTTGTTATATACATAATTTGTCTCATACATGAATTTCATTGTGTAACTCAATATAATCAGGTTGATTTAGGTTTTCAAGTAATATATTTAATTTGTCAAAAAGTTCAATGAGTAGAATTGAGTTAGTGGTCAAAAATAAATAAAAACATGGCTTAATTTTTGCTTTTCACCTTAGGGCAGCACTGTTTACTTTAGCTGTTGAACAATTCGATTTCTAAATTGCAACTAGCTAAAACCAAACCTAATCAGTAGCCTGTTGTTTCAGACGTGTTGTTATTTTGGTGCTGATAAAGCTGAGGTTGGGAGGGTGGGGCTAATGTGGTGGGCGGGGCTTCATTAAGTCAAATGAGGCTGTGGGCGGGGGTGCGTGAGTTTGACTGAACACGCGGATTAACCATAATGGCTCCGACTCAAACTTCTCTCATCTTGGTCTTTTTAGCAGCTCTCGATGCGGATAACAAACATCCTCAGGGCGGACAGTGTGATTCATGTGCTGTCACCTTGTGCTCCCCGCTTTGGCACGCAGCCTAATCTTTTAATTGTGTATGAGTGAATTCCCTCACTGACAGAGGAATGAGGCGTTTGGACAGATATTAAAGTCAATTCAAACAATGTCGTTGTAGGCTGTCAATGAATGCTCAGGGTTACGCCGTGTGAAAATGAATTGTCCTCTTCCTGTTTTGACTGTTTGGATGTGACAAAGTTAATAGATGGTGATTGAGATGTTATTGAGCGGTGTGAGTTTTTGCATTTATCAAGTGCTGCGCAAGGACAAAAAAAAAAGCAAAATAACTTGAGGAAATTCATTATACTTGGAGAAATGCTGTGCAACTGTGTCCATGTTATTCTGTTTAGGTTTACTGAATTAGCAGGTGTACAAATGGCTTCTCTTTCCCAACAATAAAACGTGGCTTGAAGTCTTCCAACTCAATTTTGATTTACTGTTAATCGAATGCAACACATCAATAACTTCCTACATTTAGTTTGTTTCCTTATACATCATGGTCTGGACACGGTTGAAATACATGAAAAGAAACCAACTCACTAGTCATCCCACAACTGACTGTGTAAAGCACGAAGCATTAGACGTCGAAATACTACAAAATAGATAACCAACTTGCTTTGTTTAACATACAAGTACTAACTGTTTTCCTTTTTTCATTTCTTGAGCAACAAATCAGCATATTATAATGATTTCTGAAGGAGCATGTATGTTGATTACACTCTGATATATTCACAAAGAAAACTGTTATTTTAAAGTTATAATAATATTTCCCAATGTTACTGATTTGACATAATCATGTGTGTGTGTTCATAATCTATCATTAAAAACATTTAGGTTGTGGTAGATGCAACAGATTACCACAATCTGGCGTGATTACTGGGATCCCAATGTTTTAATTGGCTCTCTAAAACGCAAAAGGTGTGCATGATTGCAAAGCATGCATATAGCATAGATATGGTATAACACTGTTATCCACAATTTAAGGTACATTATATAATAAACTGACAAAACGGACTAAAAGGGTGTGTTTGTGCGGAAAAGAATGACAGTTTTTTAAGGGACAGTTATTTTTAATGCTGTTAATTTACTCACCCTCAGGCTTATTGAATGCATCATGTGGCATTTAAGAAAAAATAAATAAGCATGTCAAGTAATAAAAACAAAATCATATCTGTGGTTTTTGACGATACATTGATGTCTTATGAAGCAAAATAATCAGTCTGTGCAAGAAACTGAACATTATTTAGCCTCAGCAAGCAGTGCAATTAGATTATTTTTCATGAACTCATTCTTTCAAACAATACGTCTCAATGAATTGTGTAGCCAGTTGTCTGAATCAACTCTCCTTTCTTCGTAAACCACGAGAAACCATAAAAAACTTAGATTGTTCACATATCAGCTTCTCATCGGTCTGCAGTTTCGAACTGTTTGCTCAGTTTAGTGAATGTTGGAGGACTGAATCATTATAGGATCAGATGCACCACTGTTTTGCTTCATTTTGAGTCTCAGTGACCGCCAGGCATCTGAAAGTGAGTTTTGATTGTGTAACTTGTAGACCTGTGCAACTCGAGTCATGAGCTGTTTCAGACGCTTCAGTCTGATTTGATGAACTGATTCAACTATTTAACTGGTTCAAAAGAATGATTCATTTGTGAACCGGACATCTATCAAAGAGGCTCTGGATTACAGGTAATTATGTTGTAAGTAATGTTCAGTTTCTTGCACAGACTGAACGTTTCGCTTCATAAGACCTCAATATATCGTCAGGAGCCACGGGGACTCATTTTGTGTTGCCTGTATGTGCTTTTTTGACTCTAAAAGGGCATGTAGCTGTTGACTTGCATTTTATGAATCAGCTAAATGTGTCTTCCGAAGAAAAAAGTCACCTACATCCTGGATGGCCCGAGGGTGAGTAAATTAAAAACTAATTAAAATTGTTGTGTGAAATAGCTCTTTAATTTAATTTAATATAATGGCTGTTTCTCAACCAGTTATAGTAGTCAGTATATTTGACACATTCTATGTGATGACATAATTTGCTGTCACATGTAAAGCTCCCTGCGAGTCCTGTCGATCGCTGTGTGTGAGTCCTTGGGTTTCAGCAAGCTTCTCTTACAGGTGAGAGTGGTAGATTAAAGCTGGAGTCTGTCATTAGCACAAAGGCTTTATCACCATGCGCACAGAGCTCTCTCATTACGTGGCTCAGACAGATGCCTGTCATACACAGATCACCACAGTTGCTTTGGTTATGAACCTTACGACCACCATCTCCAGTTACGTGAACCGATCGCGAATCAACCGCAGTAACGGTGCCAGCAAATGAAATGCCTCATTACTGGATGTGCAGTGTTGATACAAGGAGAAATGGTTGGTAGTTTGGGGTTTGGTTGGCCTCCTAATGATGTTGCCCCGTCTCGGAGGTTATGGCTCCATCTAGAACCCACAGTGGGGTTCCTGTCATTTTCATTTAGAGGCGGATTGAGGCCCCTATGCAAATGAACGGGTCCAAATCAACAGCAAACAGCAGTTACGCAAGATTCTCCAGAATTGGGCCATGGACGTCCTCCCTATACGCCTCGAAATCTTTCCTTCCCCATGCACCGACTATAAAAGGACTATACAATGAAAAACAAAAAAAAACCTTTTGTGTGGGATTTATCTTTCCTCATTGATTGCTAGTACATTTTAAAAACTATTGCAAAGAAACACACTAAAATAAGCATGGCATTTTGAAGTAGAAAGATCGATTTGTCAATATCAATTTCTTCAATAATCTTTATTTACTACTTTAAAAACGGTATACTTTTTGTTTTTGTTTATTTGTATAGACACATAACACACAGTCTTCATCACAAAAACGTCCTGATTAATGGCATTTTGGCAAAGTTTTTTTCTTCTAAAGTTAATTTCATAGCTGCCGTGTTATGTATCTAAAATCCACATGATTACATATTATTTTAACAGATTTAGCATACTTATAGTAATGTTTATTTCAAATTTTCTTGACAAAATAAAATATTGTTTCCTCAGTTTTTGTATAAATTGTATAATGTGTTCCTGTGGCTCAGTGGTAGAGCATTGTGTTAGCAGCACAAAAGGTTGTGGGTTTAATTCTCAGGGAACACACATGCTGATAAAAACTGTATATCCTGAATGCACTGTAAGTCGCTTTGGATAAAAGTGTCTACTAAATGCATAAATGTAAATAATTGTAGTAATATTTTTCTTGATGTAATTAAATATTATTTTGACAGTTTTTGCATAATTGTATTTATCTTGATTGTTCTTGATGGAATTAAATATTAATTTCACAGTTTTCACATTATTGTAGTAATATTTATCTTTATTTTTCTTATTTTTTCATGACATAATCAAATATTATTTGCACAGTTTTTGCATAATATTTATCGCTATTTTTCTTTATGCAATTATTTTTATGTTGCTGTTTTTTCATAGCTGTAATATTATATATATTGTTTTTTCTTGATGTAATTGTTTTCACATAATTGTAGTAATAGTTTAGATTATAGTTTTAAAAATATAATAATTAATATTTTATAATGGGTCACATGTCATCATGGAAAGTCTGCAACAAGCTTAAAACTATCAAATCCATTCATGTAAAGCACTGAAATGTAGCATCTGCATTGAGCAACCCAACCTATGTCAGCTTAACCATATTAACTGTAAACTGTTTTGATGTTTTCTCCCATAGAGGTTATTTAGAGAACTGGTTTCAGTTTCTAGATTACCTGGTAAACATCAAACTCCTTTGCAAATGTCAGGTGATCAATGTGTCTGTCAGACATTTGAAGAATGTTTTTGCCACACACTAAACATGTTTTTTTTCTGTTGTGTTTTTTGTTTGTTTTCACAAGCGAATCTATCCCGTGTGAGGCAGAGCCGCAACGGATCAGGGCCTCTTCAAGTTTGAATGCATTCCATTCTACCAAAGAAAACAGTCACATGGACTATATATATATATATATGGCCTGAGGGTGAGTATATTAACAGACATATATATATATTTTTTGATATAACCTATCTCTTTATGTAATTTAATTTAATATAATGGTTGTTTACCAGCCAGTGATACTAGTCAGTATGTTTGACACATTCTATTTGATGACATAATTTGCTGTCACCACCAGTGTGCAGCATCCACCTGGAATCCTGTCGGCAGTTTTGTGCCACCACACACCAGCTTACTGGTGGAGAGGAGACAGAGTGATGCAGCCAATCAGTGTATGGGGATGATTAGGAGGCCATGATGGTCAGAGGCCAATAGGAAAATTTGGCCAGGATGCCGGGGTTATACCCCTACTCTTTTTCGAAGGACATCTTGGGATTTTTAATGACCACAGAGAGTCAGGACCTCGGTTTAACGTCTCATCCGAAAGACGGTGCTTTTTTACATTATAGTGTCCCCGTCACTACACCGGAGCGTTAGAACATACACAGACCACATGGTGAACACCCCCTGCTGGCCTCACTACCACCTCTTCCAGAAGCAACCTAGTTTCCCCAGGAGGTCTCCTATCCAGGTACTGACCAGCTCAACCCTACTTAGCTTCAGTGGGTGACCGGTCTTGGGCTGCAGGGTGATATGGCTGCTGGCCAAATGTCATGGTTAGATCATACAGCTAATGAAAGTCAAAAATCAGTATCGCAAAATATTAGAATATTTACATTTGAGTTTCAATAAATGACCATCCATACAGTATAAATTGTGGGTATCTCTTGTTCTTTGAAAGCACAATAATGGGGAACACTGCTGACTTGGCAATGGTCCAGAAGATGATCATTGACACCCTCCACAAAGAGGCTAAGTCACAGAGGATCATTACTGAAAGTGATGAAAGGTGATTTTCCTACCCAATTTCTTCCTTCCAGTCAAATTTGCATTTTATATGCTTTGATACAGTAACTGTAAAGGGACTATTGTAATGGGTAAATAAAATGTAATCTAATACGGTCCTAATTACTAAGCTCAGATGCGTTAATGTGTGTTTCTCATAGCAGTTAAAATTTAGTTTTAATTTAGTGATTTTAACTTTTAGTTTAGTGATTGTTAAAGGGATAGTTCACCCAAAACTGAAAATTCTGTCATCATTTACTAAAGAATATCTTCCTTTGTGTTCAGCAGAACAAACACATTCATACAGGTCTGGAACTACTTGAGGGTGAGTAAATGATGACAGAATTATCATTTTTGGGTGAACTATCCCTTGAATGCTTTAAAGAGCAATGTTAGATTGTAATGTTCTAATGCTATCTTTTCTACCTATAAATGAGAGAAAGGCTGCATGGCTATGATAGTGTGTGAGAGAGTCAGTGGTATTATCATTGCGTTCCTATTGGTCAGTGTTAGAGGAGCTCAGCTTAGCTGACAGTTTGCCTGTTCTGAACCATGCAGGTTAGCTTTCCAGCATAAGTAGCCACAGTGACAGAGGTTGATCTTTGTTAAATTTGCTTTATGGAACCAAATCATTTGACAGTGAGTCAGACTAATTGAAATAAGCCTGGCCTATTTGGTAAACTTGTTTTATGAAACAGGCCTCGAGGCGTTAGAAGTTAGAAGACACAAGTTAATTTATGATTTGCTGTCTGTCTGAACCAAGTAAATACAATTGATCATATTTTTTTCCATTGCATCGTATTATATCAAATCGATTCAAAGTCAAATTGTACTGCATCGTAATAGGGGTGAATCGTATCGCATCGCTAGCTGCTTCATATGTATCTTCAATGTATCATATCATTGGCTATGCATCACGTTATGGAGTTATGGAGATGCACATTACTAATATATATATTATATAATATGTGTGCCTATATGTGTCTACATATATTTGATATGTGTGTCTATAGTTCACCCCCCACCCCTCCATCTCTACAATGACGTGCGGGACAACACTCCCTACATTGTTTCCACTCCCGGACCTCACATCACAGGAATCAGGGTAGACTTGGCCCGGCCTCAGCAGAGAGTACGTCAATGAATCCACAGCCATCCGTTTGTCATGACCCACGGCCAACACCTCGATCACCACCTGCCTTCTCCAGGTACACCCAAACTGGTTTTCTGTGTCTAGCTGCTGTTTGCTTGTCATTGTCAATGAGAAATGCCCCTTCATCTTTAGCTTTTCATCAATAAAGACAGCTGTGCGTGAGAGACTTTCACCTAGTCATGCTATATTTTGACTAATATGATTAATTACTTCAGTTGTATCGGTGTGTATTCAACGAGTGCATGTTCTGTGTGTCAATGATTTCAAAATCTCATGAACATAATTTTCTTACATTGTCAGGTTTTTATGATCTGATAGTTATCAGCATTTTGTTGCACATGTAAACACTCATTTCAAGTTTGTTGTAAAAAAAATCAGATTGGCAGAGATATTAGGACAACAAGTGACCTTGCTGTGCTGTAGCATGTCTACAGTAAATGTGATGCTAGAATGTACTTGAAAAATCTTTTGAAACAATAGAAAAATTATTTTAAACGTGTCTAATCTTTAAACTAGACTACCTTTCAAAAGTTTAGAGATAGCACATTTTTTTGGAAATAAATTATTCATTTTCTGCAACGATGCAATAAATTAATCAAAGGTGAGAGTATATATATGCCTTTATTTAACCAGGAGAGAACCTCACTGAGAATAAAAAATCTCTTTTCCAGGAGTGTCCTGGCCAAGATAGGCGGCCCAGTTATACAAATACACGTACAACAAAAAACAGTACATCACAACAATAAAATATAGCATTAGAAGCATTTGCAAATCATTAAATCATTTTCTATTGGACGCAAAAGTGTTTTAAATTTACTAAGAGACACCAACTGATTTAGCTGCAGTTTCATTTGAAGTGAGTTCCAGTCTGACGGTGCAGCATATTCAAATGCAGTTTTACCTAAATTAGAGTAAAGACATTGCTAAAAAAAATACAAAAAATCCTGACAAATGTTTCATGGTTATACAAAAAATATTAAACAGCAACTGTTTAGATAGATCGATAATGAGCAGCATTAAGACTGGAGTAATAATAAAATGCCACTCTAAAATGTGCCGTTTACTGTTTTGGGGGGAGGGAGGATTCCGAAAACCAGTCAGTATCTGGTGTGACCACCATTTGCCTCACGCAACACAACTCCTTCACATAGAGTTGATCAGGTTGTTGATTGTGGCCTGTGGAATGTTGGTCCACTCCTCTTCAATGGCGGTGCGACGTTGCTGGATATTAGCAGGAACTGGAACACGCTGTAGTATACCGATCCAGAGCATCCCAAACATGCTCAATGGGTGACATGTCCGGTGAGTATGCTGGCCATGCAAGAACTGGGATGTTTTCAGCTTCCAGGAATTGTGTACAGATCCTTGCAACATGGCACCGTGCATTATCATGCTGCAACTTGAGGTGATGGTCGTGGATGAATGGCACAACAATGGACCTCAGGATCTCGTCACGGTATCTCTGTGCATTCAAAATGCCATGAATAAAATGCACCTGTGTTCGTTGTCCATCACATACGCCTGCCCATACCATAACCCCACCGCCACCATGGGCCACTCGATCCACAACATTGACATCAGCAAACCGCTCACCCACATGAAGCCATACACGCTGTCTACCATCTGCCCTGTACAGTGAAAACCAGGATTCATCTGTGAAGAGAACACCTCTCCAAAGTGCCAGACAACATTGAATGTGAGCATTTGCACACTCAAGTTGGTTACGACGACGAACTGCAGTCAGGGCGAGACCCCGATGAGGACGATGAGCATGCAGATGAGCTTCTCTGAGATGGTTTCTGCAGAAATTCTTTGGATATATAAACTGATATTTGCAGCAGCTGTCTGGGTGGCTGGTCTCAGAGGATCTTGGAGGTGAAGATGCTGGATGTGGAGGTCCTGGGCTGGTGTGGTTACACGTGGTCTGCGGTTGTGAGGCCGGTTGGATGTACTGCCAAATTCTCTGAAACGCCTTTGGAGACGGCTTATGGTAGAGATATGAACATTCAATTTACGGCAACTGCTCTGGTGGACATTCCTGCAGTCAGCATGCCAATTGCACGCTCCCTCAAAACTTGCAACATCTGTGGCATTGTGTTGTGTGATAAAACTGCACATTTTAGAGTGGCCTTTTATTGTGGCCAGCCTAATGCACACATGTGCAATAATCATGATGTATAATCAGCATCTTGATATGCCACACTTGTGAGGTGGATGGATTATCTCGGCAAAGGAGAAGTATTCACTAAGACAGATTTGTGAACAATTTTGAGAGAAATAGGCCTTTTGTGTACATAGAAAAATCTGATATTTGAGTTCAGCTCATGAAAAATGGGGGCAAAAACAAAAGTGTTGCGTTTATAATTTTGTTCAATATATATATATATATACATAATAAATATACACAGTGCACACACATATATTATGTAAACAAAAATATTATGTTTATTTCTGATGCGATTAATCGCGATTAATAATTTGACAGTACTTTTAATTTCATAAATATATTATCAATCCCAAACGTTTAAATATTAGTCTATGTATATAGGCAACCCTCATATATTCAACATTCAAGATTCTTGAAGTCCACATCTGTAACAATATCTACTCTCTACTAATTAAAGTGAAAAAATTAGGAATTTTGTGCAATACTTGATCTGAATTAAATTTGTCAGCATTCTCACATATTTTTATTTACAAATCACCGTCGATCTGTTCAAAGAACGATGCACTGAGCTGTTTTTATTGTTGGTAAGTGATCAATTTATTGAACCAATTCAAGTAAATTCAATTGACATATCTTAATTTGATTCAGATATTGATGGCTGTGTGCAGGACCATCGCTAGTGGGGTGAAAGGTGGTGACGATTATAGGGGCCCACGACTGAGGGGGGGCCCCTGGCGATCTCAACAGACTGGCTAAGGCCAGCCTAAAAAGATGCTCAGGACAGTTGACGGGCCACTGTTGTGTGTTGTCATGAAAGCTTACCATTTGCATGTGTTTTTAAGCCTTGTCAATTTAAACATTCAAAAGAATGTAAAGTGTTCAAACAAAAGACGTGGAACATTTCAAATGAGTAGGCTACTAATGAGCCGCGTTCGGTGCACACGCAGAGAGCCGCGTCTCACGGACAGCAAAGACCAAACCAAGCTCTCCTTTGCTTCCTCCTGCACCTGAACAAATACCAATCACAGTTTAAACATGCAGTACCGCCGCTCCCTCTACGCAGAGTACGCAGTCTGCGTAGGGCACCAACTCCCAGGGGGGCACCATCCAACTTGCAAAAAAACTAACAAAAAAAAATGTGACGTGCCATTACTGCATTCGGACCGCTCGCACCTTATGATTGCAGCTGAATGCTAATTATCATAATTGATCCGGCGTCGAGAAAAAATGTAATAAAAAAGGTGAAGCCCATGCATCACTTTAGTCTCATTCATAGTCCTGTGAAACTTTTTTGGGCTGTTTACTTTAATAAAGTGTTTTAATGTTGGTAATAATTTCACCACCAATGACATCTATAGCCTATTCCATATTCCTTTATGAAAATTAGTCATGGTCTTTAACTCGAATAAAACCCCAAATCGTGGTTCTTGTAGTCATATGGTAACCGCAAGTTGACCATGGTTTTGTAACTTCAAATAATAATTTACGAAGAAGTATTAAGATACTATATTTTTTTTGTGTGATTTCTTTAATTGCTAACGCGACCTTTTTACAGACTGAACAAAATGAAGCATTGCTTGGTAATTGGTCAATAAAGTATTGATAGTTGTGTAAATATTATCATACTAACAGTTGTCTGAGTTTTTGGTTGATGTAATCCACTACATGCCTTTCTATCAAATTTATCTGACATTATCAAGGTGAAGGAACCAAATTTGACAGTGAAACAACATCCTCAAAAAAAAAAGACCTGTCCAAAGTTGTCCCAAACACTGTAGTGTACCACTATTAACAGAGCAACATTATTGGTATGTCGCCCAAATTAAAACTAAACCTAAAATATGATTGTTGACAGCAGTGCTGTTTTACACTGTCCGAAAATTATGTTCATAATTTGTACCTTCAGCAGTACATCAGCTTGTCACTGGGGCTATAGCCGTAAATGTACACCTGCTGTACCTTTTAAGACGTTAAATTGTATCATCTAGGTCAGGGGTATGAAACTCAGCTCCTGGAGGGCAGATTTGAGCTCCAACCCTACTTAAACACACCTGAATTAGCTAATCAAGGTCTTCCGACTCACTAGAAACTTCCAGGCAGGTGTTTTTGAGTTGGTTGGAGGAAACTGCAAGACAGTGGCCCTCCAGGATCCGAGTTAACACCTAGTTCTTCAGCTGTGCTCCTGGAGACCCGTTGTCCTGCAAAGTTTCCAACCTGCTTCAACACACCTGCCTGTGATCCTGAATACCTGGATGAGCTGGTTCAGGTGTGTTTGATTGAGGTTGAAGCTAAACTCTGCAGGGAAATGGGTCTCAGGGAGTAGGATTGAAGATCGCTTATGGCGCTTTTCCACTGCATGGTACGGTTCGGCACGGCTCGGTACGGTATGGTACGGCTCAGTTCGGGGTCGGTTTGCGTCTCCACCGCAGTTTAGTACCGCTTTAGAGTGAGTGGGATTATTCACGCGTCGTTATAATTGCGCCGCCTCTACTGCCATGTCATCATCGTAAACGCGCCACAAACAAACTCACAACAAAGAAAGGAGACGGAATAGTGTTCTTCATTCTTCGGCATGTGGATGTTTTCAACAGCAATGGAGAGGTCTATGAGAATGCTTGGGATTTACCCCCAGCAGCAGAGACTGTGGTGCAGTGCCGCGGGCTGTAGATGAGGAGGGCAGGTGTGCTGCGTTACTTGATTAATTAACTATTCATGCAGCGTGTTCTGTAAACTGAATTATCAATAAACTTTTGAATATTTCAAAATGTACAATGTATCCCTTGTTTTTTTATTTATGTGATGGTTTTTATAATCGTGGCATTAATCATTTGTATTTTCAAGAGGTTCATTACGTGCTCATACAATGATACATATTTAATATAGTCTGGAGGTACACTTATTCGATCAGATTGTTTTTACTTGAAGCAAAACACAGATACAGAGGTACAAATATAAACAGAAAACATACTCTGAAAATATAGCAAGTTCAAAAGTAACGTTATATACATAAGGCTTTTTCCTTCAGCGTCGCGCCATCAAGCTCTCACTGGATCCGCTCCTCGGCTATCAACGAGAGGAACGTCTGTACTTCCTCAACAGACAACGACACTGCTATTTGGTGGTTGATGCAAAAATGTGTATAAGTTGCGTCCGATCGTTCGCTGGCTGTGCTGATTTAAATCTAGCGGGTAGGGCTGTAGAGGAGGGTCTCGTGTCGCAAGTTCAGTGACGCAGTAATGACGATTTTCCCAGGCCAATCAGTGATCAGCAGAGTTTACACGTCACGTTTTGGTAACGGTACGGCTCGCATGGAACCTCGACCGAAGTGGTACTAAAAAGTATCAGGTACCAGGTACAGTACCCAGTGGAAAACCCCCCAAAAGTGAACCGTACCGTGCCGTACCATGCAGTGGAAAAGCGCCATTATTAACCTCTCAATGGTACACATTCAAAATGTGTCCGATCCTGCTTCTGGAAAGCCACTGTCCTGCAGAGTTTAGCTCCAACCCCAAATAAACCCATTTTAACCAGCTAATCAAGATCTTGCTTGACACACTATACATTTCCAGGCAAGTGTGTTGAGGCAAGTTGAAGCTAAACTCTGCAGGACAGGATCGAGTTTGGACATCCCTGCCTTAAGCTATAACTATGACCCAATGGGGGTGCAATAACAGTAGTAGTACTCTGAAGTCTTTTTTCACCAGACATGGTTGGGGTGCGGGTTCTGAGCTAGTCCCAATTCCCGAACCTCTCAGCGTGCTTACACCTCAGGAAATCAGGTTTTTGTCCGGGATAATTAGTTCAACTCAGACTCTGAAAACTTGCTGATCTTGAATGCCGGAATCACTCTTGAACTGTAAAAAACTCAATATAAGTGCTGCACCGCTTGCACAAACAACAGGACATGTAGTGTTTGTTTTACATTTACGCTTTTAGCAGACGCTTTTATCCAAAGCGACTTACAGTGCATTCAGGCTATACATTTGTATGGTCAGTATGTGTGTTCCCTGGGAATCGAACCCACAACCTTTTGCGCTGCTAACGCAATGCTCTAACCACTGAGCCACAGGAACACTAACATTGGTTTTAACATTGGTTACAGTCATATAAACAACACAAAGCAGCATTATTTAATCGTTTGTGTCTCAAATCAGTGGAAACACACTGTTGGTTTGTGACAAGCTCCAGTTTGCCTGGCCAAGAACAGGCTCTGGTGCCAGAATACAAAGAGGTATATGTGATCCCAAATAGACACCCAACTGTACCCGATTTTGGTGGGATGTTAATCAAGGAACATAGAAACTTCCAGTTTCATTTTCTCAAGCGGCACTTCAAAGTTTTGAGTTAAATTTTGTATAATATGATTGAGTTGCATAACTGATGGGAATCGTGAATTTCTAATTATTTTATTTATTATGCCATTGTTTTGTGTTATTTTAAGATTTCCTGCTAGGAATGTTGTCAAAAGACACACATTGTCCCCAAAAACAGGCAGATGCAGTCATTGTGGCAGCATGAATGGCAATCAAATGGGATACACAAGCAGCCATGATGTGTAGCTCGTGGAAACCCAAACAAAAGATGTAGTATGATAAGAGATGATGCTGATTGTGTAACTGAAACCTCCATGTCTCCATAAACTCTGACCTCACCGGTTTTTGCTCTGCAGGGCAAAGGAACAAATTAAGATTATTATGTTTGTGGAATTTTGAGCAATATTTGAATTTGGAGCAATTTATATTGTGTGTTAAACTCGAAGGGGAGGCATTTCACAGAAAACAAGATTTTCAAGTCATGTCAAGGTTTATTTATCAACTGCGCACAGCATGTCGCAATTGTTGGCTATGAAATGTTGTAAGCTAAGATGATTTGTCTTTGCGTGAGCATCGATTTTCATTGCTTATTTAAAATAAAAGAACTGTAAGGAGATACTTTCAGAAATCTGAACTTCCTCCCTGGTCACACCAGACAGAGTTTTTAATGGAAAGTTGTTTCCGCCTCATAGTAAAAATTCAATTCAAGTAAAGTTGCAATTATGGGAAATAAGGTCGTAATTACAAACTATATTGTACTGTAACATTGCAAGATATAGTCATAATCCTAAGAAAAAAGTTACAATTGTAATTTATAAAGTAACATTGAGCTAACATCGTCTCAATTACAATAAACAAAGTTGTGATTTTAAGATATAAAGTCACTTTGCAAGATGCAAAGCTTCTAGTTACTTTACATAAGCTTGCAATTGTAAGAAATAAAGTCACAATTACAAGTTTTAAAGTAACATTGTAAGATATAGGGCCTCATTTATAAGATGATGCACAGAAACCATCCTAAATTTGAACTTACGATCATTTCTGAAATATGCGTGCAAGTGATTCACAGAATAAAAGTGCGCACAGAAAATTCACGTACGACTCTGTTTCAGATGTGAAATCTATGAATCGTAAATTATCTTGAACTTGCACACAGCTGAATGGTTTCAGCTCACTCCCTTGTAAACAACTCATAATTAATGTCATTAACATATAAAGGATCACCAGTCATCATCCAAATCCTTTGATTTAGAACAGCGAGCTGCAAGAACAGCTTATATTTCCAAAAACCTGCAGTACTCCGACAATAAAAGTATGTACATCTGCTCAGACCTGACGTGACACTAAGCACTTTTCCACGTCAAAGACAGTTTTTTACAAATATGAGCGTTGCCATGGATTTAAGCGTACACACACTCGAAGATAAAATATATATATCACTTTATAAACGAGGCCCACAATGTCTCAATTATGAGAAAAAAAACTAAGACAAGACATAAAGTCACCTGAAGGATACAAAACTGCAATTACGAAACAAAAAGTAGCAAACGTAAGAAATCATGTAATTATGTCCCAATTACGGAAAACAAAGCTTTAACTGAGAGATCTAAATTCACCTGGAAGACGAAAAGCTGCAATTATTGATGACAAATACACTTAACCAATCATATCATATTTAAATCTAGAAGTGTTAAAAGGTACAGTACAGTAACAAAGATTTAAATCTTCTCAGAGGCCGTTTACATAAAGAAGTCTTTTAAAGGAGCAGTAACAAAAGTTCTAAATCTAAACAGCAGCGAGAAAATCTCCCAGCCCTCCCAAGCTTGCACCACTTGCTGATGTAATCATCAAGGCTAAAGTCCAGCGGCTGAAGGCATTCCCCGGATCCCCCAGACCCCCAGAGTAACATCTCCACTGGAACGTCTCTCTAACCGCCACATCTCACTGTGTGTCTGGATACAGCTGTGGTAAGTGGATGGGACGGGAGGGGATGGGGGCTGCTGCACCCCAGCAGAGAGCTGTCACTGGGCATCTGCGTGTGAGCGTGTCACCAGCGCAGCCTGTCAGAACCCCTCAGCCCCCTCGGTGTGCGCTGACAGCTGCTCTGCCTGAGCAGGGGAGAAGGTTCGCCCATGCCCACGCCGGTCACGTTACAGCTGGAATCACGCGTCTGCGGTCGCTCATTAGGCATTTGCTCGCCCGTCTGCACCGTGGGAAGTGTGCCACCCATCAACTTGTTGATTGAGGAAGGAAGTCGCTTAGTTTAACTTTTAGTTTTCTTCAGTTAACTACTATTCAAATCTTTTTGCATGCTGTCTTTCTATATATGCTATATTAGGAGAGGTGTAAAATGCAAAGTATGACATTTAAATGTAACCCATGTGCAAGTAGGTATTAAACACACACACAAACAAACAATATATTGTCATGTGTTGCTGGGAGCAATGAGCGAGGAGACGAGGAGCACAATATAATGAAGATCAACACAGGGAAACATGGAGCACAGGTAAGTCAAACAATACTAGACCTTAGACACAGGGAAAACCAAGGCTTAAGAATACTGGGAAACTAATCAAACACAGCTGGGAAGAATCATAATCAATGAAAATAATGGGAACAGGAAATAGGAAAAAACATATATGGACATAAGAGGGAGGGAAACACAGGACATGGGGACACAAGACTGACAGTTACCCCCAGGGTGACTGGGGACAGGGTGGGCGCTCTGGAGCACTCAAGGGACATGGAGACCGGACAGACGGCCTCCAGGGCAGCACCCGTGCCAGGACCCATGGCGGAGCAGGGAGCTCGGGCAGCCATGGCGGATTCGGGGATTCGAGAGGCCATGACAGGTCTGCCTATGAGGCCGCGGCCACGGTCCCAGCCCCCGCCCCGGCCTCTACGGCTGGAGCCCTACTACCCCCCCAAAACAAATTCCTTTGGGGGAAGTAGAGGCTGGTTCAGTCTGGCTTTCAGGAGGAGCGGGCACTTTGGGGTGCTCAGGAGGAGCGGGCATTTGGGGGCACTCTGGAAAAACTTTGAACATATGTATAAAACAACTTAGCCTACAGCTAAAGTGTTCAGTTTGTTGGCTAATTATTAGAATTGTTCATCCAGGTACAACTGTGCCTTTTCCACAAATATATTTTTGTTTAACATTTTTTAATCTTACCAATTTAAATGTTAAATTTAAATGTTAAAAGATTTCAGAAACACCCACATTTCCTGTTCTTGTTTAATACCGTCTTGTGTTTCTGGCACCTTCATCAGTGGATTTAGTTTCTTCCTAAAACATCCAATACCTCCTGTCCACTTTCCAGCCAATTAGGTAGCAGGACACATCCTCCTACATCTGACAGGGCCTGTCAAACAGATAAGATCTTCACCAGAATTAAGGCAAGGTGAAAGGTCAATCTCTTATGGCCATCTTTCAGCGATTAACATCAAGATAATTATTAGTTGTGTGACTGTTGGAAATGAGGCCAGATTGATTGGAGCCCTGAAGCTCAAAATTTGAACAGCCAGTACAGACTTCAGCAATGCATATGAAACATTATCATTATGTTACTCTTGTTTCATATTTATTATTTTGACATAACAATAATCTTGGACAAAAACTGCACAGAAAAGTGTAAACGGCAGATAAGTGTCGCATCTGTCACACGACATGACATCTACTGTCAATCTTCTGAAATGTTACAGATAAATCACTTGTTGAACGCTGTCTGTCTGTGTGTTTCGCATGACGGGTTTTAAGCATTAGATTTACATGTGTCAACACCTTATCAGTCATCTTTAACAGAGCTTTCTGCTCAATATATTTTAAGGCCTTCACTTCATGTGAAAATGACTTGAGTGGATCCCAGAATACATTGCAACTAACTCAAAAAGTGATAGTTCATCAATTTGCTGAACAAAAAAATTGTTTTACCCAATATTTGTGTATTTGTGGTATTCATAGAGTGTCATATTGTAAGCACTTTGCTAATGTCAGACTCTATTAGAATATTTTTGTGTTGAGTCTCTCTTCAGCTCTCTTCAGTGAGGATTATTGTACCCTATAATAATAATATTTTAAAGATTCCGTTTAAATTAAGTTCTAAATGCTAGCTTGCTTATTTTTCCTCAATAGTATGATCTAGTCAAGTCCACATCATACTAATCAACGGCTGCAGTTTCAACCACAGAAGTTTGCAATGCTATTAGCAAATATTTATTGGAACTATTGTTTCAGGAAGCTGAATCGTTGAACTATGTTGGCTAACAATACTTTTGAAAACCTTCAAACCCGCGGAATGCTCAAACATATGGTTCTATCCAAAGTAGAACACTTTACTTGTGCTCAAAATTATAATATTGTATAAAGTATTTGCTAATAAAGCACATTTTCCATTCCGTGAGTTCAAGAGATTTAAATCACCACTTCCTGAGAAACTGGCGCAAAGTATCAGTAATAAAATGAAAGCTGCTGTGGATTTTTTATCCTACATTATAAACAGTGTTGGGAAGGTTACTGGTTACACTGATTACTGACAGATTCACGAAATCCTTTGTCACTTTAATATTATAAGAATTTAATTTTAAAACTCAGCCTCCACAAAATCAGACTTTAGCACCTTTTTTTTTACTTCTATGGAGGTAAAATACTGATTAAAAATCATATCAATGTATAGCTTAATAGCTATGATGCTGTCTTGTTGTTGTCCTAAACTCTTGAATCATTGGTGTCAATGCAAGAGCAGTCAATGCAATTTGGGAAAGAAACCAATTAAATCTCTCTCTCTCTCTCTCTCTCTCTCTCTCTCTCTCTCTCTCTCTCTCTCTCTCTCTCTCTCTCTCTCTGTGTGTGTGTAACCCCCTCAGTAATCGTTCACATTTCTTGTGTTCATACTGTATTGCAAAACACATTTTTTTTTATATAAGTACAATGTAAAAGCATGTATGTACACAATAAATGCATTGTATCAAATTATTAATTTAAAAGTAAGTGCATTAGTTATATGAAGTGGGGCCTGTAACTGTTTACACATTTTTTCTCAGCAACTCAAAACATTTATTTTGTAATTAAATTATGTAACGCCATTGTAACAAGTTACTCCCCAACACTGATAATAAATTATCTTCAGATAATCTTGCATTTGGATGCCCAATGTTTGGGAACACAATTGTGTGAGATTGTTATGGGAGGTGATTTTGCTGGTTAGTTCATTTATCCAATTCTATGATACATTGAGGCAAAGTCGCATGCCCTTTGAGAAATTGATTTGGTAACTGCGTTTCTATTGTAGTTTATTTGCATGCTTTCTTATTGCATAAGAAACGGCATTGCCACAGTGTTTGTCTAAAAATAAATGTCTTGGGATTCAGCCTACGAAAGACTAACTTTTGATTGACTATGCCTGTCAAACTGGAATCAGTGAAAGTATTTTAATATCCAATAAAAATAATATGCATCAGCTTTATTCCTGAGAATGATTATACAGTCATGCAATCGTCCCACATGCATCAAGTAGCATCTTGTCATTAGTTTGACTTTACGCACCTCCATCCAGCAAGGTGGTTCTTAGATTAAAGCGATTGCATATGCAAAAACATTCCCAGTTGCCAAAGCCTGCGATAAAGGCTAGGTCTAGTTTGTGGGTGTTCTCTTGTTTAGTCCTGGTCTGTTGGTAAAGCTAGTGTAGTCGACTGGCTCGACCAGTCGCTCCGGAGTCTGCAGCGGTGCGAAAAACATCCGATGGGCTCACAAAACAGCAGCCGAAGATAAAGGAGGGTTAGTGTGTGTGTGTCTGCGGAGGGATAGATCAAGCTGCCTGCATCATAAGGCATAAAATGAACAGCAGAGGAAATCCCTGTTCATGTTTTGACCTTAATTAAGCATTCGATAAGTGATGTAGAAGGAATTTAGAAGAGCTCGGCTGCATTCTTCTGGGCGGCAACATGCTGGAAAGCCACAGAAAGTTTGCTATGTGCCCAAACAGCAGTCCTGAGGCGTTACCTTTCCAGTCAACCATGTCCACGTGTGTGTGTGTGTGTGTGTGTGTGTGTGTGTGTGTGTGTGTGTGCTCGCCTGGACAGACGTGGTCTCAGACGGCAGGTGAGAGGAGAACACACATGTAGACATGCGGGGGAGCAGATACCTGCACCTTTTGACCCCAGACACATTACAAAGAATGCTGTTAGCTAATACATTTATCATTACCTCATATTTGAAGGTTTACTTAAAGGAATGTTCCGGGTTCAAGACAAGTTAAAGGGACGTCATTTGTGGCATATTGTCAGTTAGCATGGACAATAACGTCTAGGTTACGTACGTAACCCCCGTTCCCTGATGGAGGGAACGGAGACGTTATGTCGTGACGACATAGGGGATTTACATGGAAGCCCCGAACATCTCTGACTAAGAGAAAACGCCAATGAAATTGGCTAGTGGATTTTGCATACCTGAGCCACTCCCCGTGCATACGGGTATAAAAGGGCGATAGCTGCATCCACTCATTAGGTTTTACGCTGAGGAGCCGAGACGAGTCCCTGGCAACCAGCGATGGTTCAAGATTGTGGCATGGGGACATAACGTCTCCGTTCCCTCCATCAGGGGAACGGGGTTACGCGTAACCTAGATGTTCCTCTCTCTGTCGGTCACTACGAGTTATGTCGTGACGACATAGGGGTCCTATGGAGCGCCACAAGCTGAACCCACACAACCTTGTGGCATGCAGATGTTGACAAGCGAGTGCGTGACAGACAAATGCCATGCAAGAGGTTGCAACCTTCCTACCGCTCCAGTGCAAATTGCTAAACTTGGTGCCCACCGACCACTGAGTACATCGCTGCTGGAGATAGCCAAGCCGCTGTTCCTTTCCCCACGGAATCGGAAGGGATTTCGACCTTCAGTGAAAGACAGCTTCAGGTCTTTCCTATTTGTTGTTACAGCTTGTTGTAACTGCAGGGAAGCGAGCCTTCCATAGAAGGGCGCTACGGAGGCCACATCCTGCCCGAAGGGAGGTAACATGTGGAGATACTGATATGGACTGGCCCAGGCTTGGGGCAGTACTACATACGACTGGACTCTGGGGCAGATCCTACCTAGGAGTAGGGAGGAGGGCTGCCAGCAGAACCTGACAGAAGCTCTGTCACTGGGAAGACACGGGTTTACCATGAGGGAAACCTTACCGTGAAGAATACACATATGGGATTACCCGAAGAATCAGGCCATACGGACACCTAGCCCAGTACAGGGGCTGACCGGAGACCCGGCGAGCTAACACCAGTACTGGGCCTGGCGCCAGACTGCTCCGCCCAGTCTGACTGCCGGGGGTGCTTGGAGGATTCCACCAGGGTTCACCGTCCGGGGAACTGAACTGGGGGAGAAAAGGCGCTCGTATCCCCGGGTGAGGGGGAATGGCGCAGCAAGCGTGACACCGGCCAGTTCTTCTCGCCCATTACTTACCCAATACACGGGAAGAAACTGGCTCAACGCGAAGATTGTAGAATCTTGCGAAGGTGTTCGGTGTCGCCCAGCCCGCAGCTCTGCAGATGTCTGCCAAAGAGGCACCGTGCGCCCAGCGCATGGGAGGAGGCAACACTCCTGGTGGAGTGAGCCCTTGCGACTGGTACGCCAAGGCGGCGGCCTCCACTATCCAGTGGGCCAACCTCTGTTTGGAGACAGCCTTCCTTTCTGCTGCCCTCCGTGGCAGACAAAGAGCTGCTCGGAGCTTCTGACGCTCCGGGTGCGGGTCACGTATATGCGCAATGCTCTTACGGGACACAGCAACGCTAAGGCTGGATCTGCCTCCTCCGAGGGCAGTGCTTGCAGGTTCACCACCTGATCGCGGAAGGGCGTGGTGGGAACCTTGGGCACGATCCAGGCCGGGGTCTCAAGACAACATGAGAGTAGACCGCCCGAACACAAGGCACTCTTCGCAAAACGCCTGGAGGTCCCGACCCGTTTGATGGAAGTGAGCGCGGTCAGGAGCGCTGTCTTAAGAGACAGGAACTTCAGCTCGACTGAGTCCAGCGGCTCAAAGGGCCCCTCTGAAGTCCAGCCAGGACGATAGAGAGGTCCCAAGAGGGCACAAGGGGAGGCCTGGAGGATTCATCCTCCTGGCCCCTTCAGGAACCCACGATGAGATCATGCTTTCCCAGGGACCGGCCGTCCACTGCATCGTGGTGAGCCGCAATAGCGGCTACATACACTTTCAAGGTGGAGGTGACAGCCTACGCTCCAAACCTTTCTTGCAGGAAAGAAAGCACTACTCCAATCGTGCATCTTCGGGGTCTTCTCGCCGAGAAGAACACCAGGTCGCGAACAGACTCCATTTCAGTGCAGGTTTGCCTTGTTGAATGAGCCCTAGCCTGAATGATGGTCTCTACCACCGCCCGGTGGTAGACCACTCAAGTCTGCCGCGTCCGTCCAGGAGCCACACATGGAGGTTCCATAGATCTGGACGCGGGTGCCATATGGTGCCGAGCCCTGAGAAAGGAGGTCCTTCCTCCTTTGCGCCAGGGAGGTACTGTCGCGAGGAAATGAGTTCGGGAAACCAGGTCCGGGTGGGCCAATGGGCGCAACCAGCAGGACCTGCTCGTCCTCCTGAGCTTGCACAGTGTCTGTGCGAGTAGGCTCACTGGGGAAGCATACTTGCGTAAGGCCCGAGGCCAGCTGTGTGCCAGTGCGTCTGTGCCGAGGGGCCCTCGGTCAGGAGAAGTACAGTTGGCAGTGGGAGGACTCGGGAGGCAAACAGGTCTACCTGAGCTTCCCGAATCGACTCCAGATCAGCCGGATCATCTCGGGATGGAGTCGCCATTCTCCGGGAACGTGAGCTGTCGTGAGAGCGCGGCCGGGCCGCACGATTGAGCTGCCCGGGATGTGAACAGCACGCAGTGACTTGAACTGCGTGTGACTCCAGAGGAGGAGATGGCGGGCGAGCTGTGACATGCGGCGTGACCCAGCCGGTTGATATCTGAGACCGCCGCAGTGTTGTCCGTGCGGACTAGCGTGCTTGCCCAACAGCAGTGGCGGAACTGCCGCAGGCTAAATGCACTGCCCACAGCTCCAGGCAGTTGATGTGCCAAAGCAGTCGGGGCCCTGTCCAGAGCCCCGAGGCTGCCTGCCCGTTGCATGTAGCGCCCCAGCCCGTGCTGGAGGCATCTGTTGTGACAACAGTATGCCGGGACACTTGTTCTAGGGGCACCCTGGCCCGTAGAAAGGCAAGGTCTGTCCAGGGGCTGAGGGAGCGGCGACACTGCTGGGAGATACCTACTCGCAGTGTACCGCGGCGCCATGCCCACCTCGGGACCCGGGAGTGTAGCCAGTGCTGAAGTGGTCTCATATGAAGCAATCCGAGCGGCGTGACTGCAGCTGCGGATGCCATATGCCCCAGGAGCCTCTGAAACTGTTTCAGTGGTACCACATTCCTGCCTCTGAAGGAACTCAGGCAGTTCAGCACTGCTTGGGCACGTTCCTCCGTGAGGCGTGCCGTCATACTCACCGAGTCTAACTCCACACAGAAAGAGATTCTCTGCACAGGGGAGGCTTGCTCTTTTCCCAGTTGACCCGAAGCCCCAACTGGCTGAGGTGCGGGCACCAAGTCCCTGTGATCGCCCAACTGCTCTCTGGATTGGGCTAGAATAAGCCAATCTTCGAGGTAGTTGAGGATCCTGGCAGCCCACTTCCCGTACGGGTAAGGGCGCCCTCTACAACCTTCGTGAACACACGGGGAGACAGGGAGAGCCGAAGGGAGGACCCTGTACTGCCATGCCCGACCTTCAACGCAAACCGTATAAAGCGGTCTGTGTCGCGGAAGGATCGAAGCGTGAAAGTAAGCGTCCTTCAGGTCGATCGCTGCAAACCAATCCTGGGGCTGAATGCATTTGATCATGCGCCTGTGCGTCAGCATCTTGAGCGGGAGCTTGTGCAAAGCCCGGTTCAAGACTCGCAGATCCAGGATTGGCGAAGGCCACCACCTTTCTTGGGTACGATGAAGGAAGGGCTGTAAAACCCCTGCCTCATCTCGGCTGGAGGGACCGGCTCGATTGCATCCTTTGCCAGGAGGACAGCAATCTCCTCGCGCAAGACAGGGGCGTTCCGGACTGCCACCGACGTCTCGAGAACGCCGTTGAACTTGGGAGGTCGCCTGGCGAACTGAATCGTGTAGCCGAGTCGAATTGTGCGCGTGAGCCAGCGAGACAGGCTGGGCAGCATGAGCCACGCCTCCAGACGCTGTGCAAGCGGCTCCAACGGCAAATGCTGGGCGCCCCGTGGGACAGACCAGCGAAATCACCCGGAAACCGGACGGGATGTTCGCTGCGTGAGGAGTAAGAGGTCCGTGGGGGCGTGCCCGGCGGAGAGGCTCTTACAGTAACCCTCAGATCTCCCAGAGCGTCAGCCGGCGATCCTCTGCTCGAGCCAGAGAGATCAGCACGGGTGGCGGCAGAGGGTGCCAATCCTTTCATAAAGGAAAGGCGAGATCGCAGCGAAATCATGCTCATCGCCCACAACAGGCGCATGAGTCATCCACGAGCGCAGCTTCAGCGTGTCACTGAAGACAACGATCGTGTCCGTCATCCGCAGACAGAAAACGACCGCAACCAGAAGGACATGGACGAAACGGCATCTTGAAAAAGACGCGATCGTCCGTGATTTGCTCTTTTAGAATTTGCTCTCTCAGTTGAAGTGCCCAGGGGAATCGCTGATGAGAGGGACTCCGCTGATCGCACCGTTACGCCAACCGGGAACAAAACAAAGATGAACGGCTTTGTGGAGATCAGCACTCTTCTCATCCACTCGGCTCCGAAGCAAAAATCTAATGAGTGGATGCACCTGTCGCCCTTTTATACCCGTATGCACGGGGAGTGGCTCAGGTATGCAAAATCCACTAGCCAATTTCATTGGCGTTTTCTCTTAGTCAGAGATGTTCGGGACTTCCAGGTAAATCCCCTATGTCGTCACGACATAACTCGTAGTGACCGACAGATAGGGAACTATGTAATTTAACGTGGTATACATTGGTTTAAAAGCATAAATATTGAACTCATCTTTTTTATGAATTAGTGGGTGGACAACATTTATAATTTGACTATTTTCGTGATGGATTAGTTTATGTCCATCAATGTAATTCTTGGATATGTCCTTATGTAAGCAGTCCCTTTCTGGTTTGTTCACATGTATTGTGTGAAAGTTCCCTTGTAGACTTGAAATATTACTTCGGAACTTTGCACAGACAAGGTTTTATCACAGTTATATCTAGTTTGTGTGTTTTTAAGTCTTGTGGCTATGCGTTTAAATGTGTATTCTTGTGTACTGTGTTGCTCCATAGACTTCTATTGTAAGTGCATTAATTTCCCCCATCACACAGCAGTATGGAGTCAACTGCAAGTATGCTATTTATTGGTTGATTTCCCTGAAAAATTTACAAGTCTGCCTTTATCTCTTGAGAAAATTTAACAATTGTACGAGGGGGTGATTTTGTATGAATTTAGATAGAAAATTGGAAACGTACGAAAAAAGTAAGCTTGAAGTTCCACCCTTAAATCTAAACATCAGCAGGGCATAAGTCACTCATGTTGTTCAGCCATGGGATTAAACAAACAAAAATGTAAAATAAATAAGCTAGTACTTTAATACTAATTAACACTCGCAATTCACTGTTTACATCTCACAAATCAGGTTTTTTTTTGTTCCTGCCAAATTCTGACTTTTTTTCTTGCAATTGAGTTCATCTCAGTATACTTTTCTTCTCAGAATTATGAGATATCTTGCAATTATGAGAAAAAACAACTAGGAATTATGATGTTTATATCTTGCAATTCTGAACTGTGACTAAAAAAAGATTGTGAATTCTGAATTTTCAACATTTTGAGAAAAGTTAAATTGTGAGATAAAAGTTGAAATTACAATTGTTATTTATTCCTTTCTTATTTATTTATTTGTTTAATGATCATCATTTTCAGTGTAACTTGAGTAAAAAAACTGAATTTGTATATTGAATATTACATTACATAAATGTGACGTAAACAAACGTTCATAAATGAAGTTTAAAAAATCTTAAATAAAAAGTGGAGAAAAAAACTTAATTGAAATGTCATAGTTATTTTGTGATGGTTTGTTTGTTTGGTCACTTTGGTTCCAGTGATTAATCCATTAGCTGGGATTCTGTATTGACTCATTGGATTTTTTTTATCCACCTCATAGTGTAAAGGACTATTTTTCCCATTGTTTTCAGGCTGTTTGCATGCAATGGTGCCTTAACCCTTATGTGCTGTTGGGGACGTTTTCGTCCACTAAGGGGTGCTGTTGAGTGTTAATTTGGCCACAACTTTTTTTGTGTTTCAGCAAATGGAATGATTTTTGGTGACAAATCTTATTTTAACACATATTTTAGGAAAATGCTTTGAAATTTTTTCAAAACTCAACGATGCACCGTGGACAAATTCACTACCCTTTCGTTATGTTCGGGATGAAAACAGCCACTAAATTAGACTTCTATAAAAATGTATCGGATAAATATTTTTTTGCATTTTTTTTGCATAAATCTATTAATCAACCTCAGTACTGTTCAAAACTACTAAAATTTAAAAAAATCCAGGATTTTTACTCTTTAATTGCCAAGTTCATAAGTGATGTCACTGATTTTGGGAAAAAAACACACAAAATTACTTATTTTCAATATAAAAAGTGATTGTGGACTGGAATTTTTTTTACTTTTATCACAGTCTTGGGCATGTCCAAGATTAGGAAAAACATTGGCTTTGATGCATTTTTAGTTTTTGAGCAGGATCAGATTTACATTTTCTCCCTCATTTACTGTCCGTGGCTGTTTTGCCCCATTGACTTCCATTATAACGACATTTTTGATTGCAAAGCCATGACATCATATAATCATGCATTTTGATTGTTGGTGGTTTTCCTGTTGGGAAGAGATAAAACTTGTCATTTTACTGTTGATCATGAAGTAGCACAATTAACCCTTTAGATAGGCCTGTGCAAAAAAAAGCTTAGTTTTTAGCTTTTATATGGAGTTATATGGAGTATAACAGCATATTATAGTGTGTTTGTGTGTGTGTGTGAGAGAGAGAGTGTGTGAGAAAGACCTTTGTGCACTTACCTTGATCGTCTGAGAAAATCTAAATATGCACCTCAGCTCTCAGAACTACATGGAGTAAACAAAAACAAAGTAAGTGTATTTATGCACCTGCTGCCTTTTGATGGTGAGAAGTGCAGACTAAATAAAAACAAGATAAGTGGATTTAAACCCTTGCATACCATCCTGCTGGTCATTTGATGGTGAGAAGAGCAGCAAGCAACATGAGAAAGGACTTGACTTGTACCAAAGTTTTAGAAATTATTATGCAGCCTGACCCCTCCAGCGAGCTGCAGTATGTATTGTCACAAACCACAGATTACAACCGCTGCAAGGGAAGTGTCGAAACTCTACACAAGGTATGTGCCATTACTGCACTGGTGAGAGAGATTCAGTCTCCTGCAGCTGTCCCTCCAGACACAAATCCACAGACACCAGCAGGCACCAGCAGCTCAGGAGTGAAAAGGGGAACATGCAAGTGGTGCAGAGGACAAAAAAAAGAACACTCAGCTCTTGCATCTGTTGTGGTGGACACACTTGCAAGAGCACCAAGTGATATGCTGCAAGTCCTGCTGGAAAGACTGAACACACACACACACACACACACACACAATTCTCACACTAAATACTTAGAATAATTGTTTAGTTCTCCATCCATCCTCAACTCTTGCACCATTGTTCAGTTTATTTGAAGTTGTTGTTGCATTTTGGTTCATAATAAATTATGTTCATAAATCTAATGCAGAGTAGATTGTTTACAGAAAAAATTGAAAAGTGTATCACTGAAGGATTTTAAGGTTTTAAACTGGCTTTATACATGGCTCTTTACATCAAGAAAAGACAAGCATTTCACACATAGGCCATCTATACTTCTCACCATCAAAAGGCAGCAGGTGCATAAATACACTTACTTTGTTTTGTTTACTCCATGTAGTTCTGAGAGCTGAGGTGCATATTTAGATTTTCTCAGCATCAAGGTAAGTGCACAAAGGTCACTCTCTCTCTCTCACACACAAACACACACACACTCACACACACACATACTATAATATGCTGTTATACTCCATATAACTCCATATACAAGCCAGAAACTAAGCTTTTGTTTGCACAGGCCTATCTAAAGGGTTAATGGTGCTACCTGGTGATCAACTGTAAAAATTACAAATTTGACCTCTTCCCAACAGGAAAACCACCAACAATCAAAAATGCATGATTATATGGTGTCATGGCTTTGCAATCAAAAATGTCGTTATAATGGAAGTCAATGGGGCAAAAACAGCCACGAACAGTAAATGAGGGAGAAAAATGTAAATCTGATGCTGCTCAAAACTAACAATGCATCAAAGCCAATGTTTTTCCTAATCTTGGACATGCCCAAGACTGTGATAAAAGTAAAAAATTCCAGTCCACAATCACTTTTTATATTGAAAATAAGTAATTTTGTGTGTTTTTTCCAAATTCAGTGACATCACTTATGAACTTGGCAATTAAAGAGTAAAATCCTGGATTTTTAATTTTTTAGTTTTGATCAGGACTGAGGTTGATTAACAGATTTATGCAAAAAATGGTAAAAAATATTTATCAGATCAATTTTACAGCAGTTAATTTAGTGGATGTTTTCATCCCGAACATAACGAAAGGGTAGTGAATTTGAACAATGCACAAGGGTTAAATTATCAATCCTTTTGGATTTTTTTATTTAATTTGTCCCACTGCTCTGCTCAAGTGCACAACATAACAAACTACAGAATTTACAAGTCCCTTGGATCACTTCACTTCCGAGTTATTTTTTTTTCTTCTGTCAAGTTTTAAAACACTCCAGATGAAGTTCATAGATCTTGTCACAAAGTTAAATTGCATATGTGCCACAGCTATGTAATTATAGTGTACATCATTTAAGAGGCTTGTACTATAACACTTATTATTTAAGATGATAGCCGTTGATAAATAAACCCTTTGCTAAATATAAAGTTTGTGTATCAAAAAACACGTAAATATTCCACTGAAATCCATTTTAAATAATCCACACCATGGCAAATGAAAAGATCCATTATAAAATCATCAGCTTGAGGATTTTTTGCTTATGCTGTAATTTAAGTGTGTGTCAGCGTGTGCGACTCATGTGCTATTTATACTAATTTGCATGCCTTTTTAAATTTTAGTAGAACTGACATCATTAATAAAGCGGTAATCCAGAGGGAAAAAAATAAACAGATCGCAACTCCATTAAGAGTCTAAATTTGTGTATAATGCCGGATGATCTATTTGAGGACGGATGAAACTTATCCAAAATGTGGTGGAGAAAGCGGGCAAAGTGAAGGGGAATGCTGGATAATTCCGTTAAGAAACATATAATTACTTTTAGTACTGAAGTGAAGTTAGAGGAGACGGCTTGCATTTCAGTCTAGCAGTGTGTGTGTGTGTGTTTGTGTGTGTGCTGGGAGGCCTCGGCACAGGCCTTGTTTGAGGAAAGATTATCTTGACAAATTGGATAAACATCTTCTGCATGACAGGATGCTGACGGAAGATCAGCTCTATGCGTGCACACCTGGTGGTAGTTTGCTTAGTGTGGGAGCGCGGTGTGTAGCGACGAACTCCAGCTTAGCCTGCCATTGGGTTTGTTTATTTGAAACAGGTAACAACAGGCACGAGAGGCCTAGAGTTTTCCAAAACACCCCGTGCAGGTTTTCAGGTGGCTTGGTCAGTCCTGCCCTAATCTTTGTCAGACAGACAGGTTTAGGCCAGGATTTTGTGAGCATCCAAAAGAGAAAAGGGTTGCAATAAAATATACTGTTAAAAAATACTTTTTAAACAAATTACTTGAAAGTGCATGAAAAACCCATGGTAGACCGGCTAGTCAAACACAGCTGTCTGAAAAAAGGATTTTAATTTGAAGTTCCCAGCATGCACTGCAGCATGAATAGATTATGTGGTTACTGTTATAGGATTATGGTTGCCGCTGTTTGACTTTTGGTAAACTGTTGTTGTTGTTTTGTCATTGTTGTTAGTTATTTGTTGTGGTGTGGTGTTGAGAGCTGTTCTTCTTACATTTGTTGATTTTTGCAGCTCTTGAGGTTTGTGTGCAGGGCCGTAGCTGGGGTTTGCGGGGCCCCGGTGCAGGTTGTATCAGTGGGCCCTGTTTGATATTGTTTCATTTGCATATTCGTTCTATTTATATTTTTGTGCTATTTACAATGTAAAGATGTTAAGAGCTCATCTCTTTACATTTGTTGGCTGT
Organism: Gymnocypris eckloni scoliostomus; assembly: GCA_027564155.1. Taxonomy (NCBI): domain Eukaryota; kingdom Metazoa; phylum Chordata; class Actinopteri; order Cypriniformes; family Cyprinidae; genus Gymnocypris; species Gymnocypris eckloni. Next base: position 35,889,431 of record CM050418.1, read on the forward strand.
CAGTCAGTCTTGAGATTTGTACAGAAGTTATGTAAAAACTTCTGAAACTATGTCCCAGATATATTTGCTCTGTAAGGTGAATGCATCTTCAGAAACAAAGATACTACAGTTCTTCGTCACACTTTATATTAGGTGGCCTTAACTACTATGTGCTTACATCAAAAAATAATTACAATGTACTTATTGGTCATATTGTATTGTAAAACACTTTTGCTGTTATTGAGGTGGGATATGGGTAAGTTTAGGGACTGGTTAAGTGGTATGGGTTGGTTTAAGGGTGGGATAAGGTGTAAGGGATGGGTCAACAGTGTAACATTATAACATTATAAATACAATTACAGAAATGAATTATTGATGTAATTACATAAAGGTATTATTAACAATATAAGTACAATATAAGAATATGTATGTACACAATAAGTGCAATGTATAAAATTATTCATTTAAATGTAAGTGCACAGTAGTGAAGGCCACCTAATCTAAAGTGGGACCCAGTTATTTTACAATTTAAAGCGTGCTATAAAATCATATATACACCAATAATATATGTATACCAAAAATACATGTATACCAAAATTGATCTATCAGGATTTATTTGATAGTAAATGAAAAGGTAGTGTTATTCTTTTACTAGTATACTATACTATACAGTACATACTGTCTGCGCTTGTTGTTTTGTAAAACCTATGTGAGTGTGAATCAGTTTATTTTGTTGTTTTCAATTGCCGAGAGTGGGCGGCAGATGAAGTCAAATGTGATAGGTGAGAGAACAGGTGAACTTTCCCCTCCTCTCCCCCATGTGTCCTCTCTCTCTCTCTCTCTCTTGCTCGCTCAAACTGGCCTGTTTCCACGCTTATCCATCAGCACAGGTGAACCGGGTGAGCATGAAACACTATCGTGGGACTGATTGTGTTGAAAATCCAGCCACTTACTCAGACTCAGACTGGGTCTCATTTCCAAAACAGAACACCTTTGCACTTCCAGCTCACTGGGAAAAACAACAAGAGAAGACGAGTATGTATATATGTATATATATCAAGCTATATAAAAGCATGTATGCTTCTTATATAGCGTCACTCCACTCTCCATCCAAAGACGTAAACACATATTATTTTGCAGACATCACTCAAAGTTGCGTAAAGGCAATCAGTCAATCATATTAGTGATCTAGATCAAGAAAATGATCACGCAATGATTTTTCACAGTCAGAGAATGAATTGCAGGCGTGCCGTCTGAGGCTTAAACTAGCGTAACCGCAATCATAAAAACATCATAACAGACATACCACATTAAAATATATATATGCTTCTTGTGAGATCTGTCCTGATATGCTGAACGGATTACTTCTATTCACATACTATTATTCTCTATTCAAATAGATATTTTATGAAGCTACGTACTGTACAATATGTAAACATGTAAATACATGCACTACCATTCAAATGTTGGGAGTAAGATTGATTTGTTAAATGGTACATTAAATTGATCAAAAGTGACATTAAACACATTTACAAAAGATTTATATTTCAAATGTGTGATCGTTTCAACAAAACTATGATGCAGAACAACTGTTTTCAACATTGATAACAATAAGAAATGTTTATTGAGCAGAAATTCGCATGCTAGACTGAATTCTGAAGGATCATGACACTGAAGACAGGAGTAATGATGCTGAAAATTCAGCTTTGATCACAGGAATAAATTAAATTTCAAAACATATTCAAATAAAAAATGGTTGTTTTAAATGGTATGTGGTAAATTATTATTTTATTGTATTTTTTTTTCTTTTAATTCCAGAACATTCCTTGAACATTCTATGTTGCATATAGATAAGTATTGTATTCTTCCATCGTGATGAGGAATAGCAGTTGGGTGTAAAGTCTGTCCTATGCTCACACAGAAAGTGTTACCGTATCTTGATGAGTGAGACAGGTGGATGGACCTTTCTATTCTGTCCTGAGGGAACTGTCTGTGTGTGATTGATCATGTCTAGTGTCTCACCTCTCCTTCTTTGTAGTTTAGAAATCCCTGGAAGCAGATTCCATTACCAGCATTCACTCATCGCTCTCAAACAATGAGCCCCGTACAGTGAGCTTCACATGGACTCGAGCAGTGTGCATCATGGCCATTTTGGTCACATTTACACTGGATTTAGTGGTTTGATATCTATAGTTTTATATCCCGAGTCTCTAGAGGGAGTAATTTGATCATACTTAACGGATTTAGAGTTGAGGTTTCTTAATTAACTATGTAACCCTTGTGTACAGCCAATCCATCGACATAGCTTTAAGCTTAAACATTCAAGCTTTAAGCCTTAGCTTAAGCATTTTCTGTAGCAGTAAAAGGTTAAATGGAAAGCTCATCCAAAAATGAAATCCCAAAACTGTGAACCATCCTTTAGTTATCAGTGAAAAATGAGTGCTGGCCAAACCAGTTGAAATTGGTTTGAATCCCACTCGGAGCAGTACAAGTAGGACCAGTTAAACTGGTGTTGTGATCTTAATAGTAGTGAGCTTTAGGGGACTGAGTGTAACCAAGGCAAGTTAGTAAGAGCTTTACAGGTAAGGGGCACTAGCGACAAACAATAGAGGGCGCATCTTTGTTACTCTCATTATTGGAGTGCTCTGGTTTGAATGTCACTCTGAGCAAGTCTGAACAGTTACACTGGTGCCGTGACCCAGATGGTAGTGAGTTTTAGGGGTGTTGGTAATGGAAGCTAGCTGGAAAGAGCTGTGTGGGTAAGCCTCACTCCCCTGCCACTAGAGGGTGCTGTCTATAGTGCCCTTGTTAGTGTGCCCACCTTCCATAGTGGTTGACATTGGTTCGAATCCCTCTCAGAGTGATATGAGTAGGACCAGTGTTGTGCAGTGCTGTGATGTGACCTGGTTGGTGGTGGGGTTTAGGGGTGAGTGTAACTAATCTGAACTATTACGAGCTGTACAGGTAAACCTCAATCTTCTGCCCTCAAAAGGAACCCTGGCAACAAATGGCATATTAATGAATAACTGCAATCTTTCGAATCCTGCTCTGAGCGGTGTAAGTAGGACCTGTTAGATTGGTGCCGTGACCCAGATTGAGTTTTGAGGGAGTGTAATAGATGTCAGCTAGTAAAAGTTGTGCAGGTAAACCTCTCTCCCCTGACCTCAAGAGGTGCATTATCGATGATAAAGGCTGCAACATTTAGCATCCGTTTAACGCATCTTCCTCTAGAGTCATTTGACATTGGTTTGAATTCCTCTCGGAGCGATGAAAGTAGGACCAGTTACATTGATGCCGTGACCCGGAAGGTAATGCAGTAAAGGGGGTTGAGTGTAAAGGAGATAGTAGGAGCTGAGTATGTAAAATTTCCTTCCCATTGCCTCAAAGGGTTCATTATTGATTCATACTATAGTTGTTGTCTTTAGCTTGTTAAAACATTCCCCATGTCACCTGTTCTGGTTTGAATCCATTTTGGAGTGATTTGAGTAGGACCAGTTAGGTGGCATGAAGGAGACCAGCTACTAAGAGCTCTGCAGGTAAACTTCATTCCCCTTCTTTCAAGTGGTGCATTATCGACTGATGCCATAGGCTGCATCCTTGTTAGTGCATCTATCTCTCCTACAGGTTGACACTGGTTAAAAAATCCCACTCTCAGTAATGCATGTAGCACCAGTGATGTTGGTGCCGTGACCCGGAAGGTAGTGCGGTTCAGGAGAGTAAGTTTAATGAAGCTAGTAGGAGCTGAGCAGGTAAAACTTCACTCCTCCATCTTCAAGAGGACCACTAATGATTAATGCTAGAGGCTACAGTTTTTAGCTTGTTAGGATGCCTAACAAGCTATATCTGGCTCAAATCCCATTTGGAGCAGTTTGAGTAGGACCAGATACAGTAGAAAAAAAAGCAATGGTACTTGTAGTATTTTGGAAATGTATGACAATATAATCTTTTTTTCATGCCATGCTTTTCTTTAAAGTACGTTAGGGTAGCTTGACGATCCCATAGTGCATGGAGTATAGACCTTCAGATTTTACAAACAGGTTTTGGCACATGCTTGTCTGTATTCCTAAATAGTTTGCCACTATTCCAATACCCAGCCCAGTCCCAGTCACATTTCAGGGCAACACACCACTCCACCACACAACAAACAATGCAGGCCAATTGGGCTTAGCTAAAAAATAATCCCCAAGCAAATTGTGCTCTTTTTCACATCTGAGAATGTGTGAGAGGATCCTCTAATCAAGTCACAAAGCGGCTAGAATACAAGTGTGGAGGAAACACAAGGCAGGCCTCATAAAAGCTCTTTGTACAATGCCCTGTTTCTCTTCTTCTCTCCGAGTGTATCATAGCTGACATTTCCACTCTCATTAGAGAGATTCCATGAATGGGAGCTCAAGGATGGCGTGGGTGAATGACAGGCAAGGATGGTGAGTGTTGTTCCCCACATGGTTTACATCACAGGAACTCACAGCCACATTCTTCTCTAATGAACCTAAAAGTTCTGTTTGGGGTCGAGCCGACCCAGTTTGACCGTCATGGTGCTCAAGTCAATGCATGCAAGGCTTAAAACATGAAGATATGTCATGTTTGTCTTCTCACTCGTGATGTTTGTTTGCCCAAAAATAAAATTACTGTCTTTATTTATTCATCCTTATGTCATTCTGAACTGAGGTTTAACATTAGTTGTTGTTTGAGCTTTTCGCCATATTTGAAGCGTGTAGATCTGTGTTTTGGTTTGATTTGAAAGTAATAAAGGCTTACATTTGAGAATTTTCTTCAAGTAAATAAATTATATGGATCAATGTCATGCTATCTTTCGAAGTTTCTTCATCTTTCCTAAGTTTTGGACCCGATAATTCAAAATATCTTATTTTGCGTTTTGCCGAATATAAAAATGACTTAAACCTTGGACAAAATGAAAAGAATAATTGATTGATGACAGAATTGTAATTTATGTTTAAAAGTACCAGGTTGCACATCAAGGAAACTGATGCTAATACTATGTGTTAGGATTCAAATTGATTCCAGTGGCAGTTGCTTGGCTTGCACATGACTCATGATTTATATGTTGCTTAAAAAAAATAAAAAATTAGAATACACTTCTAACTTTGAATTTTGGAGAAAGAGCCTTTTTGTATCCAGATTAACTGCCATCTGACCATGCTAACTAGCCAAATAAAAAAAATCAAGGTAGGCTGACACTTTAGGTAGTCATTTCTAGATAAAGTGCATTTAATTCTTTACAGCTTCATTCATTTGAACACATTCACTGTCTTCCCAAGGTCTAGTGTACTTTCAGACAACAGAAGCCATTGTTATGGATGATATATTTGATAACTTACCATAACATTACACCAGCTGTTGTTTTTGGCACCAAGTCAGTGATCAAATTAAAGGGGGGCTGTTACACAACCAAATAGACACAACTTTTTTCCAGTATGTTTATTGTTGTTCCAAGAATATAATCCCATGTGATTCTGGGATTGAAATAGGATGAGAATTGCAGATGCTGGATATGGTTGTGTGGCCATATGTTTGCTGAATCACTCCCATGACTCTCTTTGAGAGCTTGGCTTGATCACACTTAATCAATCCTTATGTTTCCAGAATGTGCAAACTTGGCTCTTGGATTTTATTTCTTCTTTTTTTCTGCATTTTCAAAAAGAGCTTTGACTCCAACTGGGAAATCAAACAGAAATATGGAGCAAACCCAGTCCTGGCTGATATGACCTTCCTCAAGGTGCTCGAAATACAAAGTAAATATATATATATATTGTAATTGTATTATAGTTTACTTGCAAACAGTGTTAGGTCTGTACAAACTGAAACATTCCAGCTTTAAAAAAATTAAAAGACCATTTTGTAGAAGATTAACATCTTCTTTCTTTCTTTCTTTCTTTCTTTCTTTCTTTCTTTCTTTCTTTCTTTCCGAATTTCTGTCTTTCTTTCCGAATTTCTGAATTGGACAAATCAACAGACCCAGTATCTTAAAAATATAGTGTTTACAGTGCAAAAGTCAAATTCACTCAAAGGTCCAAAATCACTTTAAAAGAAGAGGGAAAAATGCATAAATAAAATGGCAATAAAGCAAATTCTCATTAAAGTAATGCATCTGGTATTGTAGTACTGTTTTTTTACTCTCATTACTACTAATTAACATTCTCAGTGTACAGTTTTAGAATAAAAATGATTTATTTTTATTTTTAAATAAACTAAATAAAATAATAAATGCTAAATGCATTATGCAGAAATACTTTAAAATATGATACAATTATGGTTGTATTATTTCATTATGCATATGAGAATAAAAAATCAAATACACACACACACACATAATTATAATACAATTTAATCTTACACATTCTGTCAACTTAAGTAAAAAAGTCAATATGTTTTATAAAATAATTAAAATATAATTGTTTCAATAGTGTGACAGTGTGAAACCAATTATTTAATCTTGTAAAATATTTCATGTTATTAAATATTTTGAGAATATATAGTTCGTTATAATGAATTGTAATTATTTGGGTGCTTTTCCGTGCATTTTGATGTATGCATTTAATCTTGTTGTTTTACTAAAAATGTAACAATAATTCACTAAATAATTTGTTTTAATGCACTTACAGTGTAAAAAACAATGATTTAATCTCATAATAAAAAAATAAAAATAATAATATATATATATATATATATATATACTATGAATTTTATTGGATAATTTGGTTGTTTTTCTCTGCAAATTTGATGTATGCAATTAATTGTGTTAAATTCAATTGGCATTGTATATTAGCACATCCTTTAATTTATTATTCTGGTTATAATTTTTAATCAATTTACGGCTCTAGTTAAAGTGTGGCTACTTGTCAGTAGTTACTGCCCACCACAGTTTTCAGGGGCACAAGCGGAGTTTCTGGATGACTTGCTGCTGTTGTCCATTTGGAGTTCAAATTACTGGATCAGAGTCCAGACATCCTCCATTCATACAGTTTGTATGGCCACACCAGAAGGCAAGTAGTTCTCTGCAGCCCAGATATCATCTAGCGACTACAAAGATTCCTGTGACATGACTCTCTCTAAGCGACCGATTTAACCGTCTCCAGGGAGGACGACACAATGCCAATACTGAGAGAACGATACCTTGACCTACCAAAACAGGCTTAATTTCTGCGAGTTTTGTATTTGAAATGTTATGAACATTTAAACACAAACAATTAAAACTGTCCGTGTCCAGCACCAGAACCTCAAAGAGACATTCATTACTGTCAAAGGCGAAAGCATTAGTGTTTACAAACAACTAATCAAATCTCGGCTGGCAGTGATATTACAGTTTGCTGCTGTGAGAGTTTTCATAGAATGAATAATTCCTCTGTCAAGCGCAGACAGTCATCTTGTGTGGGCTCTTATGAAGTCTGCACTGTTCACGCCGTCCTACCCCACGGTGCCCATAAGAATATGCCCAGTCATCACACCACAGAATCAGTCCCTAGCCACCCCTCCATGCCGTTCAAATGGCACCGGGGCCACTGCTGCGGGATGATGTGTTTCTTTGTTTGTCCTGCAATCAAGAAAGTCATCTTATGATCAGTTATTTTTCAGTCAGTTAGTAGGATTCAGTGTTTCACTGGTGTTTTTGCTTTTGCTTCCAGTTTTACTAACGAACTGTAACTATAAATAACTATGCATATATATCTGAAATGTGTGTGTGTGTGTGTGTGTGTGTGTGTGTGTGTGTGTGTGTGTGTGTGTGTGTGTGTGTGAAATGTATTATCATTATTATTAAAAAGCAAGGTTTCTTTTGTTAAAATTATGTAATGCATTAACTAACATTAGCTAAGATTTAACTATATTTTTGCAGTATTTACAACCTTAGTTAATTAAAATGTTCATGTTAGTTCAGAATACATTAACTCTTGTTAACATGAGCATAACTCTTCATTATTGATAATAATCAGAAATGTTTCTTGAACAACAAATGAGCATATTAGAATGATTTCTGAAGATCATGTGACACTGACGACTGGAGGAATGATGCTGAAAATACTATTTTGATCACAGATATTAATTATATTGTACAATATATTCGCATAGAAAATGACCATTTTAAATTGTAATAATATTTCATATAACATTTTGTACACAATATAATATTTTAGTACAACAAAATAACTTGCCTAAATCAAAACTTAAAATTATTTAATTGTGTTGTCTTTAAAATATCACACGTAAAGCTGCAGTCCGTAAGTTTTGCCTCTTTGTCGCCATCTCTGTTTGAAAATGTGGAATTGCAGCTGCTTGCAGCATTATCTTGCTTGCGTGGGGTGTGCTCCTGCCTGGCTTCAGCGCGGATGAATCTAGTGTTTTGAGGTGTTAGTCACCCCAATGGTGTGGATACTGTACTTCACAATCACAGATTTTAGTCTACGTCTTGGAATATATGACCCAAGTAAGAATTTTCAATGTATTTTGCCATCTGAACAAGTAACAAGTCAGTCACGTTTGTTCCGTCCAGCTCACCTGGGCCTCCGCTGGTCCTGTCCAGCTCACCTTTGCCTCCACTGGTCCCGTCCAGCTCACCTTTGCCTCCGCTGGTCCTGTCCAGCTAACCTTGGCACACGCTGGTCCCGTCCAGCTCACCTGGGGCCCCGCTGGTCCCGTCCAGCTCACCTTTGCCTCCACTGATCCCGTCCAGCTCACCTTTGCCTCCGCTGGTCCCGTCCAGCTCACCTTTGCCTCCGCTGGTCCCGTCCAGCTCACCTTCATCCCCGCTGGCCCTGTCCAGCTCTCCTTCCACGCATCTAGAGCGCCCCCCGGTGTCCATGCCTCCTGAGCGCCCCCCAGAGATGATGAGCTTCCCCAAGGCCCATGGAGACCCCGGACTCGCCATGGCCCACGGATCCGCCATGGTCACCTTCGTCCCCGCTGGCCCTGTCCAGCTCTCCTTCCACGCATCTAGAGCGCCCCCCAGAGATGATGAGCTTCCCCAATAATTTTTTTTGGGGGGGCTACCCACCATGGCCCATGGAGACCCCGGACTCGCCATGGCCCACGGATCCGCCATGGTCACCTAAGTCCCCCGATGGCCGCCTGATCCGCCAGGGATGCCGGACTCCCCGGATTCGCCATGGATGCCCGAGGCACCTGATCCGCCATGGACGCCCAAGGCACCTGATCCGCCATGGCCGCCCGATCTCCCGGCTCCGCCGTGGGTCCCGGAACGGACACCGCCCTGGAGGTCACCTGTCCAGGCTCAAGGTCCTGTGAGGCCTCCAGAGCGCCCTCCCCATTCGATGTTATACGGCGCGGGACGCGCCTATTGGGGGGTGGGGATGTTGGTAATGTCAGACTTTGTCTTCCTTTTCCTTGTGTTTCCACATCCATATATGGTCTTTCCTGTGTCCTGTCATTAGTTCATTCATCCCCATCTGTGTTTGATTTGCTCCTCACCTGATGCTGTTTCCCTTGATTATGTTATGTGTTCATAAGCCCTGAGTTTTCCCCGAGTCTTTGTCCGTCATCTCGTCTATGTAGTTGTGTATCCTGTCTTCCGTCATTAAAATCCCATTATTCCTTTTACCTCGTGTCTCCCGTGTCCTTCCCGCAACACGACTGTGACAGTCATGCCATTCAAATTTCATAATAATACATTATTTTAACCCAAAAAGCTAATTATGCTCCCTTTGAACAGTTTTTTTTTAAATACAAATATTGTGTAATCCCAGGTTATCTGTAATCAGAAGCACATTTAAAACTGGAATATAAAATTGAATTTCATTCACATGTATTTCATAAACATAATCCTTCCGCCATCAAAATGATAAGTTTAATTATTCTAGCTGCTGTGAGAAAAGGCTATAAATGATCTGCAGGATCCTCACATGAGATAGTGTAAGGTGATAATTTTAACCACTGGCTGGTTATGTACTTGCTCAAATATTGATTTCGGATAATTTTTAACCAAAAAAGTTATGGACTGCAGCTTTAAATTATAGGTATAAATGTATATATATATATGAAACATATAGCTTCCAATTAATAATATTTAATTAAAATGCTAGCGATTTTGGGGTCTATTCCAAAAACTCTATTGTGGTTTGAAAGCAATCCAAGGTAAATTGTGGAAGTGAACCATTATTAATGACATATGATTTGCCTATAATAATGCCATGCATTTCCATTGCTGTAAGTCATGTTAAAGTTGAAGCAATTCCTTCTTCTGGCAGACAGACGCAATGATTTCTGTGCGTGTTCTAATGAAACAAAACATGAAACAAAACAAAAACATGTAAGCTGGCATCTTCTCCACATGAGTCTTTACCTAGTAACAGTAGTAAACAGCTGCCAGTAATATTCACATTAATAACATAATTGTGCCATGCTACGGTATCAAATAATAAACTACAAAAGCTGTCGCTGGGGCAGGACAAATAGCATATTAGTACCTTGAAGGTACATATTAGTACCTAGTACCTTTGGAAAGAGTTCTGGCCCAGTGAGAGCTTTTGTACCTTTATTTCTGAGAGCGTATGAATCACATTCAGGGTTGGAACAAGAGTGAAAATAGTCCAAGCTTAAGCACAAAGTCCCCTAAGCTATCTGAGAAATTAATGGTATTTCCATCAAACCTTCTGTGGGAGAGATAACTCAACTCCTGCCATCTTGTTGACACCATAAAAAAATGAAAGTGTTTCAAGGGATCCTTAAAAACTCTGCTGTTCTCACATTGAAAGAGACGAGATGAACAGCAGGGCCAATCCCCTTCCCCCATTACAGGTCTACAGCTCAGGGACTCCATCTACGGAGAAGGCACCTATCAGTTCCCTGCTCATTTGTATAATGTTGGGTCATGGATGAAATTGAGTCTTACATAGGGATTGAAGTTTTAATTCAGGCGCTGCGCTTTGGGGTTTCAGCCCGGCCTTTTCCACACATTCATCACCCAATCAATTACCGGAGCCCTGTCTCCTGAAGTCTGCCCGTCACAACGGAGAACATGTACCGTCACCTTCCAGCTGTTGTTTGCTTGTGTTTAAATATGGATGATATACCTGTGAAACGCTGTAGATAACAAACATTTGCAGTCACATCACAGTTGTATGCTGTGATGGATTAGCAGCACGAATCTAATTTTGCATAACTGTCCTTCATCCACACAACACGTTTCTGTGGTATCTGTGGCCTGAGGCTACAGGATCAGATGTTTTTTGACTTACCGCAGTTGCACTGCGCATCTGTCAGCTGTACTAGCGCTAACCACCTCTGACTATCCCCCACATGCGCCAGAGCAATTCGCGCCTCGGGAGACTGATGGTAAATGAAGTCAGCAACTTTGAGCCATGCCTGAGGGAGATGGCAAAATAACAGCATCATAACATACGGACAACATAAAGCCAACATGATGGGTGGCCCGTGGCGGATATGTTAGAGCGAACGCTGCTCTTCTCTGAACACTAGATGACTTTGATTTGAATAAATGTACCTTCAGAAGTGATGATTCACTTAAAGATCCCATATTGTCAAAACTGAAATTTCCTGGCTTTTTACATGATAACAGGGGTCTAGGGGCTATGTAACTACCATATAAGTTTCAAAACAGTCAGTCCACAGCAGTGGTGGACAAAGTACACAGATCAAGTACTTGAGTAAAAGTACAGATACGTATAATACAATATTACTCCAGTAAAAGTAAAAGTACTGCTTTTTCAATTTTACTCGAGTGAAAGTACAAAAGTACTCAATTTTTATGTACTTAAGTAAAAAGTACTGATAGACAGATTTTTTTATTTTATATAGACTACTTTATTTAATTTTATATTAGCACATATTTTTATAATCCTACTGCCCAAAATACCTGGGTTTTTCCCAAAATAACCACTATATAGAGTCAAGATATATATTTTGTTGATATGGACTACGTTGATGAGAGTGATGTAGTAATGTTCACTGTGAAGCTTACACTGCCATGTACCTGAGAGAAAACAGATTTCACCATCTAATCTTCACCAGTAAGAAAAAAGTGTTTTAGAACTTGTTGTTTTGCAGAACGTCAGTTATATATGACATGAGAATTAGGCCTGAAATTAGGAAGAACATTTCAAGGAAAATATAATTATATTTTCATAATGATTTTTTTTCTTCTCAAACTTTGTCTGTGGTGTAAAAACACCCCTGGCCAAATGCCCCCAGAGGGCATCACTTCCCACTCTGATAATTACTGTAGTTACTATGTTCTGATCATCACATCCTTTCTCTTTCCCTCAGATGGAATCAATCTAGGTGGCTGAATAAAGATATTTGGACTTTATATCAAACAATTTCCTCAACTTAGCACCAGCAAGCTTGTTAGCTAGACAGTTAGCATCAGCTAACAATATTTAGATTCAAGATTCAAGAAACTTTATTGTCATACCAGCTCACGTTTCCATGTTATGGTACGAAATTAGGACTCAGGTCCCGGTTTTAAAAGCAAAAAGAAGTAGTACAAAGGAGGTGATCCATAATATTACACCTATAATAAGTAAAATGTATTGCACTTAGTAAAAAAAAGTATTGCATTTGGGTGGATAAATGTTTTGTAATGCAGGTCAGTGTGTATCTGTGTGTGTATGTGTGTGCGCGCATTTGGAAGGGGAGTGCCTACAGAGCATGGCTAAAGTTCAACAGTCTAACAGCTTCAGGGAAGAAGAATTTACTTATTTTCAGTATGGTTATGAATAAACATTCCTATCTGTCTACTCGGCTAGTTGATCTAAACAATATAAAAATGTATACTGTTGATAAACAATATAAAAACAGACGTCACATAGATCTAAATGCGTAGCATTTTAATAAAACTGCTAACGTTACAGCAGCGGGGAATATGAACGTGCATGAGTTATTTTATTTAATCGGTGTTATTTTAATGTTTTGTTTTTGACCTAAAACATAACGTTAGAGACACTGATGTTGATCTGTCTGCATTCAAGCATTTCAGTGGGCTTAAATAGATCACCCTTTACAGCAGATTTAGTTCACAAACAACTGACAGTTTTGACCTAAATATTATTTTCAGTTACAATAATTAATCCTAAAATTCGACATTAGTAACTTACTTTTCACAGCATCAGTAGCGCGCGCTCACAAGATCTCCCGGTTCTTTACTTGTGAGTTCAGTTCACTGAAGAAGACTCGCTCTAAACGGATCATTTGAATCAGTGAGTTTTCGACTCGAGAACAGCTGCAATCGGATCATTGCAATTCGTGAATGAATCGTTTGTTGCGATTTGCGAACCGATTGAACAGGTTCATTGAAAAGAATCAGTTTGTTCATGAATCAGACACCGCTTTCTGCGTCTCGGAGCACGTGATGTATCACGTGAGTAACGATATGTTTTATGAAATGTAGTGAAGTAAAAAGTACGATCTTATGCTTTGGAATGAAGTGAAGTAAAAGTAAAAGTTACTCAAAATAAAACTACTCCAGTAAAGTACAGATACTTAAAAAAATTACTTAAGTACAGTTACGAAGATGTTTTACTTAGTTACTGACCACCACTGGTCCACAGTAAAGTGCTGTGCCTTTTCACAAGCCCTTGTGACTTCTGTAAAATTGTGACGTCGGAACTACTCAGTCACCGCCTTCAGTCACCATCCCAAGCACCGCCCACCGTTCTTTTGTCAAACCTCCAGACAGCATCGCGTCCAAGCCATTTCTGAGCAACAACAACACGGAAACATGTCGAAAAGGTCAACTTTAACGGACTAAACCAGATCGGCTGACCTGTAACATTACACTCTCACTCAAAGGATGGACGATCTGACTTGATTGTTACTATGAGGTGGATCAAATCTAACATGTATAGCAGTGGCGTTCCATCCATATAAGCTGCAAATGTGCCACTTACCCAGGCCGTCTGAGAGGAGTTCACGGGCAGATTAATTTACATGATTATAAGTTTATACCTTATAATTTAAGATGTGACTTAAAGCTTAATATAGCGTAGGAAATATGTATGCTAAATTATTTATGAAAAACAGCAGTAATTTTCTGTAAACTACGTCAGTGATGGGAACTTGTGTCGCTTACAGTTAAAGTTTTTCTCAGATTTCTTTGTTGTTTGCAAAGTTACTTGTCAATATTTTAGATTTTAGAAATATATTATTATTTATTATTTTGTTGAGGGAGGGAGGGGGGTTTGCATGGTCTATTATTGTCACCCGGTTGGTAGTTTTAACTCCTATTCACTGGGAATAAAAAAAGAAATGAAAGAAAGAAAATGAAAAAATATAATTTAGTTGATGCAGAGATGTATAGACCAGGGGAATTCCCCCATCTACCCACGCTCTGAATATTACATATATAACGGAACTACGTGTAGGCTGGGTCTTAGTCTTAGTACTCAGCATACCCGGTTAAAAAAATCACAGCTCGCCACTAGTGTATAGTAAAGACAAACTCACTGTGTCTATCTAGTCATGATGAAGATTTCAGCCGGCAACTATTTTTAAAGCTACATTATTATTCCAGCCGTAATTAATCACAACAATGTATCTGCAATTACAAATGATTATATATAAATCGTCAGTTTTACACACATGCACACAGACATTATTTCATACACGACATAGTCCTAAGATGCAAGAAACCTTCAGACGTGCCCATAACAACAAAAGACAATACTTTATTGAACCTTTTCTGATCAGAAGCATGACAATCGTTTCCCTCCAGTCTACTTGTTTTATTTCGTTTAATCTCAGCTGTAATGTTTTTTTTTTTGTCTGGCAGTGGTAGCAGGTATGCAATCAAATTTCTAATTTGAGGCTGTACTATGTTAATTCTGGCACCCAACATCACAAGAATATGATATTTTACATTCCTTGTGTAGCCGAATCTGCGCTGGTTTGAATGGGCAGTTCTCCTTTTGTTCTTCTTCCAGTTTAGCACGGTGACGTAATTGTGACGTCGGCCCTACATGACCCTAGTTACCTGTGCTTGGCCTAGCCGTGCGTCACTCAGAAAACAACAGGCCAATCAGAAGAGAGGCTCATGAATATTATTTGGACAAATCGACAAATCGAGCTCCTGAGAGAAGAGCTGTACAAATATATTGAGATGGTTATTGGTACTTATACTGCAAATATATATTTTTAAGGATATCAAAACCTAAAATAAAACTCTAGAAAGGTGTACAATATGGGACCTTTAAAGGTGTCACGGACATATTGGCATCATCAATTTCCCAGGAAGAGATGTCAACCTTAAGTATGCTTATTGAAAAAATATATAATTTTGCAAAACGTACCTATACGTAAAATTCACTGCAGTTCCCAGTTGAAATGAACACTAGAGGCAGTAAAAGTAACTTTTATTTATGTTTACACAATTCATGATTACAAGGTTATTGAATAATAAACACTTATTTTCATTAAGTTCCTTGCCCAATATGTATGGCTTTTGTGACATAGTAAACTTGCTCAGTAGCGCACCTGGTACAGCATTATCAGGTTAACATTATCACGTTAACAATCGGTTTAGTGGAAGTGATTTTGAAACATGACAGAGCATTAGTTTTAGCATCACTCAGCTTACATTTCATTTCTGAACTGTGGCAATAAATACAACCAAAGCAATAAAACACTGTCATCTGTTCATCTGCTTCAGATAAAACTTCCAGCACTTACCAAACATTGAATTCCTAGCTGCAGCAATACAACAGTCAGCGTAATAAAACATTGACAGATTCACTTTTAACTGTTTCAGATAAATCTGAAGGTGATTTTAGTGCCGTTGAACGTTTAATTTATGAACAGTTGTGATAAATAAAAGAACCAACATAATCAAATACTGTCAGAATGATGTTTGTCGGTTTCGTCTTTGAATAAAACCAAACACACTTTTAGCGCCACCCACTGGAGATGCTAACTAGCCCAGATTTTTAATTTTGCAGATTGTTATCCAATTTTTTATTTAATAGACATAATTTCCAAACTGCCATGATACGTACAACAACCAATGCAATAAGACACTGCTAGATTTACATTCATATGCTTCGGATAAAACCAAAAATACTTTTAGCACCACTCACAGAACATTTAATTTACGAACAATAATCAATGTAATAAAATACTGGCAGATTCACATCTGTTTCAAAATAAATATGAACATGCTTTTAGCATCACTCACCCGACATGTAATTTCTAAACTTCCGTGACACCTACAACAAGCAACATAATTTTACTTTTCCAGATCTGCGTTCATCTGCTTCGGATAAAACCGAATGCACTTTTAGCGCCAACCACTGGAAATTTTATTTCTAAACTGCAGTGATGTGTACAACAACCAATGCAATAAAACGCTGCCAGATTTACATCCATCTGCTTCGCACAACACTAAATGCACTATTACCGTCACTAACCGATTATAGTATTTCCGAAGTGCTGCAATACAACAGTCAGTGTAATAAAACCACGTTTCACGTTTGTCTTTTCGGATGAATCTGAACATGCTTTTAGCGCCACAGCTGCATACAGTAGCTAGCATAATAAAACGTTGTCGCAAAATGTGCAAGAAGCAACGTAATATTTTTTTTTGCATTAATGTCATCACAGCAATACATATCCCTTCCTACCTTTGTTTGGCAAGAACTTCCATGGTCAGAAGTGGCCAGGAACTGGATGTGTGCATGTGTGTTGGGAGGGGTGTTTGGCTGGCTTGTAACTGTGTTTGACCCCTTGCCGGGCCTTGGCTAATGCAAGTGTGGGCTAGTGAATGGACCGAGGTCAGCACCCAGTGACACATGACCTGCCACGGTTAATTCCAGCCGAACAATGGATCCGGCCCTGCCGGGAGATCATCCCATTACACCTCCATGCCAAATTAATTGTTTGTTTTCATGGGCCGCTCTCGCGCTGACCCTGCGGTCAACTTGCTTTAATAACATTCAGTGTTAACCTGGGAAACATAGAGTCCAATACGGTCTAAACACGAATGGAGCTCAGGTTTGTCAGGACCTTCTCCACTCTGTCGCAAATGGACTCTCGGTGCTTGCTCAAAAACCATTAATTACGTGAGATAATATTCTTTTTCACCAATAGTACTTGAGAAGTGACCGCAAACACCAAAATGTGCCCAAATATAAATGCAAGTAGAGGTAAAAGGAAGCAGTGGAAGCTGATGGAGAGCAGCGTGTCACAGCACTTTGTGTTTAAATAAAGAGACTGTTGAATGCGGAGAGCACAGCGCTGGCCTGGGAGCTTCGAGAGCGAGAGAGATGGTAATGTGACAGAGTTTCAGCACCGCAGGGCTGCTGCATTGATACTGCATAAGAGTTCTACAGTTACACCTTCCCTTACTGTATTGTATTCCAATGGGACGCCCTACGTTAAGATTAATTATGACTCATATACTCATTTACACACAGTGCAGTAGAAGGCACAGGCATATACACTTCCTCTGCATGATTCAGAAGCTGTCTATCAATAAAGGGTTTTAATGACTTGAATTTTAAGATTCTTAAACTTTTTGTATGTATTATTTTATTTAAAAACACATAAATACATACATTAATCAGTCTAAAGTTATCTTCTTCTTTTTTGTGGGGAGGGGGGTATGTTAGAAATGTCAGGGTGATGCAACTGTTCTCCCGATATCATAAACTCCTCAAAGCAAACCCTGCTTAATTAATTTAACATAATTTATTATTATTTCTTAGAAAAATTATTGATTTATCAAGCAGGAATTATGCACGCTCAGAAATAACAAAAAGTTATCAGGTGCGTAGAACAAAAAGAAGAAATTTTAGTCCAATAGGTATCTGAATTTGTCCGCACACTGCAAAAATTCCAACAGCCCAAGAACATCTACCAAAAATTTTTTTTTATTTTTCCTATGCAAAAGTGAAAAAGTGCAAAGTGTATTAAAAACAAACCAGAGAGCAGACGTTTCAGCCCATGCTTTCTTCAGTGCTCATGAGGCAAGCAAACAACGCTACACTAGTTTAATGCACTTTGCACTTTTGCATATGAAAAATAAAACACGTAATTTTTGGTAGACCTTTTTTGGGCTGTTTGAATTTTTGCAGTGTGCGGACACATTCAGCTACCTACTAATAAAATGACAAGAATGCTTTACTGCTTATTAATAATTGAAAACGTATGTATAAAAATATATAAATAAAATATTTATAAAACCAAATTATGTTAACAAATTTTTCTAAATAACAGATATTTTGATAATTTTAGCATAAGACAGGTTAGTTCAGGTTGTAAAATGCATATGATTTGATTTCTCCAGGGGGGGGGGGATATTTTTCATTATGAAAAATGTATAATACATTTTTCATAATGGTCATACCACATGAATGGTCATACCACATTTTTTATGTTTAGAATCATAACATTTAAATATTTATTTGTATACAAGTGTGCAAAGCCTCGTAAAACCAACATACATGCTAAACGTAGATTATTAAAAGAGTTTTTCAAATGTTATAATACATTTTAATGTAATTATTTACATTACATGCCATAATTAATTGCGTATATCAATATTTGCAAAGATTAAGACAATTAAAGAAAAAAACACATCCAAATATCGTGATAAGTAAAACAACCAAACAATGAATTTACATTAAAATCATTTCCATATCATTGCACATAAGTCACTGACCTACAGTTCACAGCAATACATTTTTTTTATATGAGTATTACTAAAAACTAACAAATACATTTTTAACCAGTAGCGTGACAAAGCAACTTGTATCACATTGTTTCACATGCAAAGCATCACAGACACATGAGCCAATCAAAGACTCTCTTAATTAATCTGGTTTAAAGTGCAGCTGATTTTAGTGAATCAGTTAATTTGCTTGTTTCATTTCAATCAATCAATTCAAATAAATGACTCACTGACTCATTAGAATCCCTCCGTATTTTTAGTTTAGAAATATGTAGTTGAAAGCTTCTGTGTCGTCAATTTGTTCTTTAAAATAATCTATTTACAGTAGTTTAAAACTGTAGTAGTGTACTCCACTTTTTCTAGGGAAACTTGACTGAAGTCCAGCATGAGTTTACTGAGAGGTCAAAATTGATGCTCGAAGTTTGCAGACACCAATGTCCCCAGATCTGGTGCTCGGCGAGACGATGAATTAGGAGAATTCAGCCCCACGGGTTTGGACAGAACCTGCAAAAGCTAAAACAAATACTGTGATTAGGAATTTGAGCAGCTCTGAGAGTGATGGATCTGCTATCTCTACCTATCACTTCAGTTATTTGCGTTTAAAAGGCTATGGTTTAGACTGCAAACACTAGTTTGTGTTCAATCTTCCTGAGGGAGAGGGGGTCAGTTGGTCAAAGTGATGGGTGTTGTGTGTGTAAATGATCACAAACAACTATCATTTATTTAGTAATTTAACTTAAAGCCACCCTAAAGGAATTCAGTTCAACGGGGAGTCTATCTTACCCCTCAAATGACTCTCTCTGGAGTGTGTTTAGTAAATTACAGAGCCTAGACGTTTCTCATAATTGGCCATTTTATCATTTTGTTACAGAGAGCTTATTCTGAAGGGGCTCCCAATATGGTTTATGAAATACAATTAAGCGTGAATTCTTTCAGCGCCTCATTGTTGGGCAGCGGCATGGCGTGTATCTGCCGCACTACATTGAAATAATATGTAAATACCATTAAGTAATTGGAAAAAAAATTGTCATGGCCAGGAAGAACATGTGACAGAGAAAGGAAAATTGTCGGTGGATTGTGGATTTATTCCCCCCCCTCCCAATAAACATCCAAAGGGCTTCCCTCCTATCATCTCTATTTTTAAAGTGGAGAGCGAAACAGTCTCCAACTGATAGAGAAACTCATTTCGTAGAGCGTGTTCAAAGAGATACGCCTGCTGCGGAGATTGAACGCTCTCCACGAGCCAGTTCCTCTTTGTCAAACAAAAGACGCTAATGGCGTTGAACTCTTTCCAGGCCAAATTACTTAGTTAAGATTACCACATTTTTGGTTGGTCAGAAAAGGACTTTTCATTTTAGTGTAGCTATAAACACTATGTTAATATTGCACACAAATAATCAGTGAGAAAAGAATGTAATAATTTCATAGGAATTAAATGAGAGTCGAGCCATTTTTATTCTGTTATTACAGGAGTTGCTAAAGTATGCATGTAGCAATACATATCGCACAAGGTTCTATCTTCTACTTAACTCATCCTGCAAAAGACATGAATGATAACTACTCATAACACCTTAGCAACCGCATAAGAAATGACCTAGTAACAACCCACAACACCCTAGTATGGTAGTAAGAAGTTGATCTCACACACACATTTACATTGATATACTATTAAAGCTTTGATAAAATTATATTTTTACAATTAGGCTCTGAAAAATATTTTTGTCTTGTGACAAAGTATCATACACGCACAACAGCCATCCAAGAGAGAGAAGACAGTTATAAACTACAGTTTTGTTCACTTTTCTCTCTCTCTTTCTCCTCTAGTAATATGGAGGCAACGCCTTGAGGCTTTCCAGTCCCCATTGTGAGGACTGCCAGTTCTTGTTTGGGCTCATTGTTCTCGTCTAATCAGCCGTGGCAAATGTGGAGCCCCTCCAGCTCATTACGTATTCGCACTCAGAAGTGACCATGGGAAGTTTTCGGAGGCCCAGCCCCGGCATGGGCTGATGAATTACCTGCCTAGACGACATCTAGTGAATCCGCTCAGTTGCCGTGGCAGTGCTTTCTGACGGGACAGTCGACCCATCGCTCATCCCGGTGGTCAAACAAGTCCCCCCCCCCCCCCCTTCCCCTGCTCCAACCAGCTTGAGTTTCACTATTGGCGACTCGTCTTTCAGCACCTCTGCCCCCCTTCCACACACTCTACTCTCTGTTTACAAACTCCTGCTAACGATGGCCGCCCTGACGAGCTTATACAAGGCCTGTTGGCAGTAGTGTCCGACATTTATCCTTCGTGCACCAAGACCGAATGTGACATCAAACACTAAAGGACACTATATTCCTTAGACTTTCTTAACAGATAAAAGTTAATCTTGCGTAAAAGCTCATCTACCGGCTTATCTACAGCAGTGGCTCTCAACTGGATGGTTGGGACCTTAAATGGGTCACAAGGGTTTTGTGATGGCAGACAGGAGGGGAACAATGCTAAATGCAAATAATAAAATGCATCTAGCTACGTAATTGTGAGTGGTTAGGATAAATAAAAGAAAATTGATAAGAGAAAACACTTTCCTTATCTTTTGTTGTTGATGCAAATTTTTGAGGTTGTTGGGTCAGTAATGGATCAATAACATACAACAGTGTCTGTGATAAAGAAACTATTTAAAAATCTAGTTTCAAATGCATATGCCATGTTCTTTCAAATAAACTGTATTCATTTTGGTTTCATGTCATTCTATTTTAACCAAATGTATACTATTGCAAGAAAACATTACATTCAGACGACTCTAAAATGGCATGTAGTGCAACCATTAAATAAAAGTGTAAGTAAGCAGTTTCTTTACATCTTGAATACACCAGTGTACAGATATTAGTCATTATTTTCGAAATATTTGTTATTATATTTTTCAAGGTACAGAGATTTACGAAAGGGCTTATTTCTACATAACTTCCTGATTAATATTGTTGTTGTTGTTTCTGCAAGTTGGTTGTTGGTCCACTTTTTGGAATATGAATAAACAATTTTGCCAAACTACTTAATAAGGTATTACAATAGTATGTTTTTATTTTGTTGTTTTTTAACTGGAATATGCATCACCTTATTTTACTTAGTAAGTCATTGTATGTATGAATTGCATGTTAATGCATTTTGTTTTTATAGATAGGACAAACACATATTAGTCATGTCATTGAGCCTAATGCCAGCATGAAAATACAGTACAACCCACACAACATTAAAAATGTGTACCTTTAGGCGAACAACAGCGTGTCACTGGAGAAAAACCCTTAAAAGGGCAACTTTGTAACTTTTTTACCACAAAAACGTGCATTTAATTCCTTAGACTAGTAATATGTACCCTTAAAGTGCTACTATGAACCTTATAGGAGTAGATAAGGTACAGATTTGTGCGTAAAATGTACTGGGACCCTTTTTCTGAGAATGTAGAAATCAACAGTTTACTTTTATATAATAAACAATGTTTGAACTTAGTTGCTTTTGAAGCAAAACCAATTGAGAACCACCTATTTCATACACCAGCTTTAGCAAATCACCTGTATGTTTGTGGCTCTAGAGGTAGTTCAGAAGTTGGACAGGTTCTGTGGCCACTGGGACCTTATTTTAGTGAGTAGTAGGGGGTGGCGGCTGGCAGTTGTATGGGTTAACGTGAAAATAATTTGAGTTGACTCACCCATCCCGTTCTCTAATCCCCTGGATATACTGCACTCATACAGGTGTCCACACAATCCAATTATCACCGCCATGCTTGAGTCGAAAAAAATACTAGAAAAACAAGAGGAGGGACAAATCAACTTAAACATCTACTGTTATTCAACTTTGCCAAGTATGCATGTGAAGTAGTATTGCTGTAGAGACGTGTCTACAGTTGTTTTAAAATATGTTATTGTATATTTACATTTTTGTCGTAATTTATGATTGGCTAGTCTGGTAATCGAGCAGCTAGCTAGTTTTTCGGATCTGTGCTTTGAGTAAATCAACTTTCCTTTGAACACCATACTTGTGGCACACTTTTGTGTACAGGTGAAACTGACACCACCTTCTCTTTCGTTTTATTGCTCATTTGCATTACCGATATGTGAGACTCAAAAAAAAAAAAAAAACACAATGCAGGGAGCCACAATCGCAGGTGCATTCACGAAATCCGTGATGTGAGCCGAGGAAAATCTCATCCACCCATCTCTCGACTCATGACCCGTAGAGCACGTCTGAAAGCGACAGTGTCCCCCCGCTGGTTTGGTAACTAAAATAATGGCAGCAGGCTGATTTTCAAGCATGTAATGTGCTTTCTTTCTCCTCCTGCTGTTGTTGAAGGAGGGGGTGTGTGTTTCCTTCCCTGTAGGATCCCACTGTTC
This sequence comes from Gymnocypris eckloni scoliostomus, assembly GCA_027564155.1. Taxonomy (NCBI): domain Eukaryota; kingdom Metazoa; phylum Chordata; class Actinopteri; order Cypriniformes; family Cyprinidae; genus Gymnocypris; species Gymnocypris eckloni. The sequence goes on from CM050418.1 coordinate 35,912,430, forward strand.
ACCCCCCGTAGGGACAAAGACCCTCAGATAGAGGCTATGTCTTTTGGTACACTCCCCCTTCGAAGATTGTGTCAAGGACTGCGGGAGGAAGTGTGAGAGAGCTTCCTGAGCCAGCATCCAGCATGTGGGCTAAAGTCGGCTGGAAGACCCTCTCGACAGATGGAGTCAATCCCACTTCTCCCTTGATTTCAATAATCCAACTTTCTCCTAAAACTCTTCCCTCAAACTTATTCCTCAATGGGTCTTTGGATAGGATTCAGGAGTGAAGCTGCTCTCTCGTGTTGACTTTTATTCTGACCTTCTAAAGTTAGTCATTTGTCATTAGAGCCTTGAGTGTTTGAATTGTGGCTTACTATATATCTCTCCCATTCTTATAGCCGTCTTATACTCATATCCCCGTATAGTCCAGCGTAAACCAAAATATCATTAATTATCGGAAAACAATGGGATGTATGGCCCCAATCACAATGGTCCTTGGAGAAACTTAACAACTGTATAAGCAAATATGAGTCTTAATTGGTCTGCACTAAACCGCCATGAGCTCAGTTAATGACAGCAAATATCCTTGTGGGAGTTCTTGTTTGAATCCCTGCAAAATTGGTATAAGTCTGCCAATATGATACCCATGTCTCTCCGGATAAGGGTTTAGCTGCTTGGCTATAGCAAGTAAAGCTGCTAAAATTAATATTTTTAAAGTGACACTAGGTTGCTTGGCAGCAGATTCCCAAAATGCCCATTTTATAGAATTACATTTTTTTTCTAGGGTATATTTACCAATGCACAGGGTCAATACTCCATCAGTTTAAAGGTTATAAAAATGAACTTTATAAAGCAACAAACAGTGGTTGAAAAAGAAAGGAAATAGTTCACAAGAACTTGTCACATTCCAAGAAGTTAGTACTTGCCCCCCTCAAACAGTTACTGACAGGAAGTTGAGAAGGACTTACAATGGCCCACCATGATCCAGCAAAGACTCCCCAAACCGACAGGTTCCTACAGCCGTCACCCTAGAAATGCATTCAAATGTCAGCATACTCGAGGACATGTGTTCCTCTTGAAGCCATCTCTGGAATTCCCTCAACTGTATGAAAATTCACTCAACTGTTGAAAAATTTGTGGTTGAGGAATTGGAGAGCTTCTATTCATGGATTCCTCAATGCGGCTGGTTTGTGTGGCTCTAGAGGAGAGAATGTAAGAATTCGGTGATGAGGAGGCCATTGTATTGTAGGTGCGAGTTAGATACGAGAACAGGGAAGTAGTACTAACTATTATGATAGGTGATGGGTAAAGTAAGGAGTCTGACAACCATAAGGTTTTGATAGAAACATAGCTTTTTCATGTCAACTGGCTGGTCAAATTGCTTCTTTTGGTCACCTCCCTTTGGCCTTAGAAGGTGAATCTCACAAAATAATATATACACAATATCATTCGGAAGTTTGGGGACAACAAGTTTGTCCATGTTTTTGAACAAAGTATGTTGTGCGCTGTAAACAATAAATGTAAAATAAACATTTTACATATTGTAAAATGGATTTTAATATATATTATGTATTATATATACCTTACTTAAACCAAATTGTGTATGTATTGTGTAAATGCACAATACATATTATTGTGTGCGTGCGTGCGTGCGTGCGTGTGTGTGTGTGTTTTTTG